>JAOXNO010000003.1:32937296-32968245 GCA_028565335.1 Limnodromus scolopaceus
CTCAAAGCCCCGTCCAGCCTGGCCTTGAACCCCTCCAGGGATGGGGCAGCCACAGCTTCTCTGGGCAACCTGGGCCACTGTCTCACCACTCTCAGAGAAAAGAATTTCTTATGCAGCTGTGAGCAGTATCTGGCCTACGGAACTATATAGGAATCAAATTTATTGCTTCATGGACAAACCAGGGCCACTGTCTTGCCTGGTGTAAATCACCATCACTCAGCTGAAATCAATACCGTGTTGGTAAATCTTGTCGTGTTGTTGGAAATCTAGCAATACTTGGTGCATTGCTTAGAGCCTCAAGTCCTGTCTCATGTGGATGCACAAGAATCTCAACTTTCATTTTGAAAAGTCCTGGTATGGAAAAGCTTGATAATGTGACCCAAGCACTCCATAAGGACTTAAATATCTGGAGGCAAATGGAAAAAAAGAAAAAATTGGGAAAAAATCCAACACAAGTTCTCTGCTACACTTTCAAACTTTCAAAATAGTCTCATTATCCTGGAGACCCTGGTGGCTGCTCTGTTAGTTGTATTTAAATTAAATTAAACAATTTGCAGTGTCTTAGTATCTGATCTAAATATCCCTAATACAGTAGCATAGGTATGGAAATAAATTCTTCTTTCTTGTAAGAGAAGGACATGTATTAAAAGCTGCATATGCCATTTCCTACCAAACTTCCCTTTTTATACTGTTTTCCCCCTTTTCAATGACATTACTATATCTAATTACCTATGTAAAGCACGGCAGCTTTGATCTTACTAGCTCAGATAGAGAGTCAATGTTTGTGAATTTATAGATATTAATGGGTTTTGGTGCCATCCTAATAATTACACAAACGAGACACTTCATGTCTGCACGTAAGGAGCAATTACACAAAGTAGCAGTCACAGGGACCATGTTTGCAGGAAAATATTTCTTTCCTATCTGGTTACGGCATCTACAACAGGCAGTTTAGCAGCCGCTGTCAGGGAGAAAACTCTGAGACTCCTCAAAAAGATCAGCAGTGGGACATTTCCACTGATCTTGTTGACCTCAGATGTCAAACATAATCAGGTTAGTACACCAGGCCACGAGCTGCGGAGACCTGGCAGCTTATTCCAAAACTAACACCCAAAGGGCGCAGTTCTGCAGCCTCCTCACCAGTCAGTGGGACTCCTGACACAGGAGAGGGCTGCAGGAACAGCCCCTGGGAAGTATAAACAGGAGGATTTTTCCCAAAAGAGTTCCATATGAAAATATTACTGGTCATTAGTTTACTAATAGCTGCAGGCTATTAAGTTATGATGGAAAGAGCAAGAATAAAGGTATCCGTGTCTAGAGGGAAGAGGTTTCACTGTGAAAGCTATTCATGCACTGTGGCAAGGGACACCAGTGGCCAAAAGCTGCTGAGTTTTCAAGCTGACTACAGTGTAGGATGTGAAGATGGCACTAGGGCTTACGCTGGAGATATCAAAAGATCTTAGGGATTTGGAAACCTAAAATGGCAGGCACATCTGAATGGTAGTTAGGCAGAAAATATAAAACTCCCAACTTAGTCTGTAGAGGTGTTGGATATCATTGTCCTCTACCACCATGAAATGTAGATTGAAAGGATCCAATTCTTAAGTGATTATTGAAACTGTTCAAACATTTATACTATAAACTATATACTACAAACTATACTATACAACATTTTACATTTATACTTTAGCTGACAATTATATCCCCTACTACTGACCATTTCCAGACATGAGAAATGTTACCCAGTTTTGAAAGCGGTGTAATCTTGAACTAGGTAAAAGCCTGACATACACTGCAGGAAGGTAAACTGCCACAATAATCTGCTGCTAGATGGAAAAAAAAGCAGAGCAAGAATCTGGGAAGGAAGGGAAATGGGGTGGGTGTGGGGAATGCGTTGGGTGTGGGGAATAACCAGCTGGGGAAACATGCTGGCCATTTCAGCTTAAAATTGAACTGCCCTCATAACTGAAAGATATACCCTGTTCATTAACCTAGTTAGAATTTTCATCTTCCAGGATTGTAATAAGATTGGCAAATAGTCCATAAGAGGCCTGAAATAATTGTATTGGTAAACTAAGCTATCGCACATCACCAGCAGTTCTCAACAGCATACAGTGCCCCCATATATATGGCCTCAAACAATATTTTATAAAAAGGAGACTAGGAAAAGAGCTTTTTAAGAACGGGAGTTCAAAGGTATCACAGTTATAGTTCTATATAGCCCAGATGCTGCATAAATACCACTCGCATTTCATGCTTCATTAACTTCTTTTGTAGATTAATCCATGTTTGCACAGAATGCTTTAAACCTATCTGCACTGATCCCATGTATTTGCCGCACGCCTTGCAGCTGAGGGCTGGCTGATCCCTCTCCATTAGCAGTTCTGTGAGCCACAGGATACGAGCTGGCCAGCGGGTACGTGCACACGGCTATGGACAAGGCACAGAGGTGTGACTTCTCTGATGCCTTATTCGTGACAGATCCATTTCTGCAAAGTTATTGTAAATCTCCGTCATTCTGATCTGGCTTGATTTCCCATTTCAGTAGCACTGCCCTGAACATACTGACTTCAAGTGCTGTCACACCCGATTAAAGCTAGGTGGGTAGAAAAAGAATTGGGTTCAAGCATAGCTAAACATCTTAAATTCATGCTGTGGGCCAGATCTTAAGCTGATGTATTTCAGCAAGGATGTTATTCTATATCTGCTGAAGACATAGCTTCTGGTTTTTGATTAGCCAGAAAAATAGCTTCTAAAAAGCCTGGGAATATAATATGCTGGGAATTCTTCACAGACTGTTTTTCCATTAGAACTGGCTGCCAGCCTGCTTACAAGGCTGTCTGACATCAGGTATATCTTTCCTAGGAAGTCTCCATTATCTGATACTGGTATTATTTTTGTGCCAATGATTGAACTAAACTATTCTGTTTATATTTCAAAATGAAACCATTCTAATGTAAAAGCCATGAATGGATAATATCCTTTAATTCAATTGGCCGAAGACACTTCCTTTTGTTTTTAACCAAATCAACTTAAAAATTGAAACAAAATTTAGATGGTCAAGAAACTGTAGTGAAAAACAGCTCACAAGTTACATGACAGAGAGCTGATCAGACAGCGTCTGAGACAGTGGAAGTAAATACTGATCTCATTCACGCTGATCTAAACTTAGAGTTACATGATAAAAGTCAGAGGAGCCACTTCGATCAGCTCCAGGCTGAGATGGTGATCACCAGGTATCCAACAGCAGCATTTGGCTACGGCTGCAAATTAAATCTTAAGTGTCTGTAAGGAAGCCCCCTGTCCAACTTCAGCAGTGACTTCAGGAGCAAGGAGTGTTTGGGGATTTTTTTTTGTCACTGACTGGAGTTGAGCAGAGACTGATGAGGTGTTATGCTGAGACACCTCAAAGGAACTGATTTTTGGAAATCCTCAAACTATCAGGCTGTTCTCAGGGCTGGCTCAAGTTAGGCAACCCAGAACAGGCATGCAAAATCACTAGTCCCTTTTAAAAAACATCAGTCTTCGTCTGTCTAGCAGACATATTGGGAAATCAGGCTAATGTAGAAATATTAGCTGTGAAAAGCCTTGAAAGTTCTACAAATCTAAAAAAGGTACTTATTAGTGCCTGTAAAAGCTGTGTGTATAGTGCAGGATTTCTTCTTCCACTGAGCAGTAGAACATGCTGTACTGTAGCTATCATCCCCATGAAACTGCTAATGATGCTATATTTATGAGTAGTCATTAGAAAAAGCTGTCTGTCTTTGCAGTTTTGGTACTCGGCCAGCCTGCCCACTTGCCCTTATTCTAATAGAACTGATGCTGACTGTGATGCCTTGCTTTTGAGGATGAATTAAAGCAGAGAAGGAAATATTTCTGATAATGATGCAAACTGAAAATGGCTTGGGTGGGTTTAGAAGAGCTGTGCTCTGGGTGATTGGGAACCAGCCCACATCAGTTTGAGCCACTCACACAGTGTTATCTCCTAACAGGAAAAATTAACATCAGTGAGATAATTTAATAAATATTTGGCTTCACTTTGCAGTTAGAGGCCATATAAATAGGAGTTCTCTTGGAAACATGTTGAGAATGACTGCAACATGTTAATACGACCACATTGTGCTTTCAGCTTGATTCTAGGAACATGTAAAAAGGTATTGGTAATCCGCCACTGGAAAATGAATACACTGTGATACGTTTATTCAGGAGCTGGATTTTTTTTCATTTCTGTCTCTCTTTTACCTCCTCCCCTAGTCTTACCCATGACACTCATCCTGGGATTCTGATGAGGACTGTAAAAATTCATGTATTGGCTTTGAGAGACAAAATGATTCTACCCATCTATGATGTTAGCAGCATTTACTAAAAACTAATGAAATGGGTGGCATTATGATGTCAGGAGGATCAGAGCCAAAGGTGGTTTTCTGAACGGAGACTCTGCATGAATCTCCCCAGACTGCCCAGCAGTCAAGGAGATTATATTCTCAACTGTTAAAGCTGTTTACACATACCAACCAGCACTGACTGCCTCTTTGTGGCAAGTTGTTTACATGAATTTATTTTGGGAAAATTCCATTAGACGGGACCAAGATTTCTTCATAAATCATTGAATTTAGCTTGTGTACTGATAAAATCTGGTTAGTCATTTATTCTTCTGAGCAGCGCTTAGTTATGAGTGTTCATTATTTGTAAGGAGCAACTTACATGGGTAATATAAAAATAATGGATTGCCTATGGCTGTTTTCAGTGGTGGATATTTTACGCTGCTGGGAAAGATGTATTAGAAAATGGCCCTCCTTACCAATTCATCTAATAAAACAAAGGACTCATTAACTGGAGTCACAGACCTAATGTATGCTCTGAATTTTGCTAATTTAGCCAGCAAAAATCTCCCAGTGAGACACTGAAACCGCTTTGAAAATGGTCCTGCAGATCTGTTTGCTGTAGTCTGTGTTGCTGTGTTCTCTGTAGCAGTAGGGATCTGGCGTGAGATATTACTGCTACTGCAGTGCTCAGCTCTTTCTTAATCAAAGGAGAATCAATTTGTTGGACCGGACTGCAGTGTCCCAATTTCACACACTAGCAGAGAGTGAATTTTCACAAGGTACCATTTACCAAATCACAGGAGGGATATATAGAATTTGAGAGGACACAAAATTTGTTCCTTAGTTTTGAACAGAAACTTATTCTTACTTGTAACTAATATAAGTGCTTGGTCTGCAATTTCAGATGAACATTCAAAATGTCTGAAAAAATCTAATACTCTTAAAATTCTGTAATTTAGAAGGCATCTTTCTGATGATTTGTGACTTCTTTACTAGCATTTGCTGCAATGCATTCATACAGCAATATATCATCACTATAAAAAGATGCATTTTAAAAAGGCCCAAAAAGCAGAGCTAGGATCTAGATCTCAGTTTTAATGCAAACTTCTGGCATGTTCAGATCCAGGATTTGGGTTGTTTCATTTCAGGCAAATGGACCAGGGTCAGAATCTTTGTCAGTGCAACTGGAATAACTTTTTATAATTAACTGTCTGCATCAGTTTACACTAACATGGAATTTGACACCTTGCCATCAAATGGAAAGTGGCTTTTCATCCTCTAAATTCACACAGACATATTAATCCAACACTGAGGTTTGGCATAATCTCTAATTTTATATAGCACATTTCTTCTCCAAGTGCCTCACAAATATCACTCAGAACACAGCCATGTCTGGTAGGGAAGTTAGAAACATTCCTCAATACTCACCAAAGAAGGCAACTTAACGCCTCCTTTTATTAAAAATAACATTAATTCAGAGAACCACAGTTTCAATTGTGTTGGAAATATTCAGTCACTCAGACTAAACGGCATGAAGCTCAGTTAATGAGGTGTTTAGCTGCTCCTTCCAGAATCTGTACCTCTGCTTCAGGCAGTCTCTGTGTCTCTTGGATGATTCTAGATCTTTACCTTGAATTAATAATTTGCACATAAGAGGCCTTCTTCAGAAGATTGCTTATTGTAAAGTCCAGTTCCCATGAAGACAAACTGATTATGCCTCGTGCAAATAAGGCTATTCCCACTGAAGTTGAATGATAGTAAAGAGTTGGCAGTAATGCTCAAGGGCAAGCAATATTTTGTTCTGGAAGAAATATTTCTGATATTTGATATGTTTGGTGATGTTGAATTTCTTATTCCACAAGGTTGTATCTTCACCTTCAGCAGGAAACCTAATATGCAAGTTATTGTGTCTGCTTGTATGTCACAGTCCTAAAAGCATGTCCTCTGAATAAGATCTCTCTGTGTGCAAATAGCTCAGAGGAAAATTCACACTGTCATCTCAAGGTAGAGGAAGAAACACAAAATCCTGCCTTCTGGACAACAGGAAAAGGCTAGGATGACACAGGTGGTTCATAAATTAGTCTCTGGATTAATTCAGTCAAATAAAGAGGGTTTAGAGGTTGGTAAGGCAGACTGGCAGAACTGGAGTCTGGATGTTCGTTGCCTGTGCAGGCAAGGGAGAAGCGCAGGAAGAACAACTGCAGCACTCCCACAAGCTTCCTCCTTACACGTTACGCTGCGGATGCAGATTTCAGGGCTGCTGTTTCCTGCTGCAGAAGCCGTGCCAGCAGTGGCTATTAGGAGGTGGAAAGCGAGTTCCCCATGTGCAGGCACAGGTGGAGGCATTCCCCTTGCTGGCCTGCAAGCTGCCACGCTGCTACTGGGGTTCAGAAGGACTTCCCTACACAAGCAACAGCTTTATTTTCCAGTTTGGGTTCCTGAAGGACTCTCAGCAACCTTTCCCTGAGAAACGCACAGAATCAGCCTACCTCTGAGCCAGCTCAGCCCTAAACTCCGCTGGTTTGACCCAACCAACTTTAGGAGCTCACCAGCCACATCTAAGCATTTGAGCTGCCGTGGAAGAAGACATGTTGCTGAGGCCAAGAACCTGGATGCGAATTTGACCCCAAAAGAGTACATTCCTGCTTTACTTTCACTTAGCACAACGTGGGAAGTTCTTGAGTAGCAACAAGCTTCAGGCCAAGTGGTTACTTAATTTTTTTCTCTTCCTTTATTGATTGTTTGCTTTTAAAAAAAGATTGGCAAATCCAGTGATCATGAAAGCCCTGGGTGGATCCAGATGTCGTGCGGGCAGGATTTGTGTGAGTGCCTCCACAGAGCTCTGCCAATGCACTTTTGTCCTGGCCAATTCCTTCTCTTCCAAACCTTGCCCTCTCCCATGCAGACACTACCAAGTCAGGAAGAACTGAGACATATTATTAGGTGGTTTTGAGCTGTGGATACTTGCCTACAGAAAATGCTATCCTTGCTTTCTCCCCCAACCAGAAGCAGCGCTTCTGCTGGGATTCCAGAGGCAGAAAGTGGAGCAAAATGTGACTAATATGGAAAGGAAATGGTGAAGAAGGGCCATATTCACACCACTCACCAAAATATGCCCTGTGGCGAGGGCCCTGCCGTGGGAGTTCCGGAGGATGTTGTGCTTTCTAGAGCATTAGGCAATGATGTGGCTCCAGTCTGTCTTGAGGATAGGATTCCCCTCACTGCCTGAATGTGGAGACCTCTATCTTTATTTAGGTTGCTGTGCTATGCCTATCTCCATGGTGTCCAAACCCATCCCTGGCTAAGGGCAGAACCTGCAAGTCCTCCTGCTTCCAAAGAACAAGCAGGACCATTGTGGCCTCCCCTAGCACAGAGCTGGTAGGTCGAGGAGATCCTAGCTGTTCCCCCGCCTTGACATTCACATGCTGGGCTTGCTGTATCCAGGTGCTAGGCAAAGCCTGAGAGGCAGTGTATCTAGTGACCAGAGATCCGGCGAGCTTGGATTCTGCCTGGTTCTGCCTGATTTTCTGTGTGACTTTGGGAAAACTACTTGACACATCTGTTTCTTTTCACCTTCTTTGCCTTTTACATGATCCTCAGGGTAGGGAACTATCATATAATTGCATGTACTGGAGGGGGCTACCGGGTTATAAATGATGAAGCATTAAAGATCATGTTCTTCAAACTGGAAAATCTCGTACTGAAATGAGTAAATGCAGAAACTGGGAGGGCTTTGATGTTTCATCCAACAGATAGCAATTTTTAACTGATTAAAATTACAACATTAGGGAAAACTTTAGCTTCCTAAAAACAACCAAAGTAAAGATAAGTAATTGGAGGAAAGCTGTCTATCAAACAAAATGCAGAACTCACAGAAAACAGTTTCCCCGATGGCTAAAGGCATGGGCTATAAAATAGAAAATTTTTTTTCCCTTCACAAATCATTTAAACATAAGTAAGAAATCAGTAGCTCCCTCTTCAGAAGCACCCTGAGGAATAGAAATGCAGTGAATCATGGGTATTTTATTACTAGTCTGTGTGTCTATCTGATGGCAAGCATCAATGGCTTCCCTTACACAGGGTGCCCAGGGGGATAGAAGAATGCAGGGAATAGCTTACTAGTTTCTGTGTCTGTCTAGTGGCAGAAATCCATGTTTTCTTATAGAAGACACTGCGGTAACGCACGGGCAGCGTTTCAGTGTGTGTGCCTGGCTTTCTGGTGGCAAAGCATAAAGTGGGATTGAAATGTTGCCACTCATGAAGTGCCTGCTGTGCCAGCGAGGCACAATCCCTGGGCTCAGCCCCTTGCAGTAGAGGCAGAAACTTTTGCCATGCAGGTTTGTAAGGGTAGCCAAGGACAAGTGTTAGGAGACCGGGAACACTGGGGGGGAATATCCAAAGTTTAATAACAGAAACAGATACTGCTACAGGAGTTTATTCTGCCATATGGGGAGGGAATGCCAGTAGAAAGAATCTTCTCAGGTAGTGGTTGACACTCTGGTTAGGATGGAAGTGCAATAAGGCATCAAAACACTTACGTGAGTACAACTCACTGGTTTCAAAGAAAGCTGTTCTATGTGAATCTTGACAACAATGTGAACCAGGCAGGTCCCAGACTTGACTCCCCGTGTAGTCTGAGGTTCACAAAGAGGAACAGGGGGTCAGAGAGGGCCAAAGCCAGACAGTCCCAGAGGAAGAATTTTTTTATCAATATTGCTGACTGATCTCTGTTACACGGCTTATGTCTGAACGTGTTTTTATTTTATCTGCATACTCTTTAGAGAGGGACTGTGTACCAGGCCATGAGCATCATCCAGTGACCTCTCCATGGAGCCCACAATACCTATCTGAGCTTTAACACTTCATGTAGAAAGTTAGCTACGTTACATCTACACCGGAGACCACAGGGGAGAGTAAAGATACACAGGATAACTTTAAGTAAGCTGCTGGGGGCAGAGAGCAGTCTAGCTGAAGTCAGAATGGGATAATTTACCCTACCAAAAAGTTGGATAAATTGGCATAATTAATTTGTACTAACTTAGCCTTTCTACTGCTAGACTCATGTTACCATGTGAGGTAGGTGGTTTTAAAATGGCTCTCATGTCTCTGCTTTACATCGCAGTGTGACACACAGACATACGCCAAGTCTTGATTTAAAGACTGTAAGTAACAGGAATCTTGTTCATCCCTAGATAAGATACCACAGTGATTAACTGCCCTCATTGTGAAAATTGTGCATGTTATTTATTAGTATACACACAGTCTCTAATGTTGACATTCTGATCTTAAAGGGAAAGGGTTTCTAAAGACCATGGCTGGTTCTCTTAAAACTCTTGGCAGCTTCTGAAGATTGCTTTTTTTTTCTGCTAATAACAGTGCTCCAAGATCCAGGCAAGAATAGCGATTTGCTCCTTAGTTTGGTTCACGCTTCTGTTCATCGTTTCCTTATAGCAAAACATAATTTAAAAAACAAGCCATATAAAATTTTGTTCGTCTAGTGATTTATTTTATTTTCACGGTGTCTGGAGACATGATGTACTCCCATCCTCTCAGAGTGGTTATTAGCGTTTGGCCTGGCTGTTTCTTGTGGAAAATCATAAAAATATTTGGTGAGCAAAAGGGAGATGCTAAGTGCTTTGGTGGTCTGATCAGGGAGGGTATTTAGAAAGACTGCGTGTTTTGTTTTGAATGAAATGACTAGCTGTATCCTTTACTGATGGCAGAGACACACCAAATTGCAGCAGAGTTCTCTATTTTTCTTTTAAATCATTCTTTTCATTTAGAATGTTTGAATGTTTTGCGTGAAGCTCCTAACCGGTATGTTTTCAGTTTAAACTACTTCTGGTGTTTTGGTGAAGGTAAATAAGCATCCTGACAAGGCAACCCTTAGAGCAGGCCAGTAGCCAAGGCCAGCTGAAATTTAATAAGACAGTTGGAGGGTGAATAATTTCCAGTGCCACAGAAGATCAGGAGACATGGAGAGTGGGGCTGAGTCAAAGGATTGGAAATTGACCTCAGCAGCCTTTGGATCAGGCCAGTAAGAGAAGAACTGGCCACTGAGAGAGGACAGCTTCCCATAGGAAATTGTTAGTGCTTCAGAAGTAATTGCTTGGGGGAAAAAAATCTGTAATCAAACCTTATTAGCACCAGAAATATCCTTTTCCCAATATCATAATAAACATTCAGCTTATAGGGAATTAGGGGTACCACTTCAGTGAAAACATGCTTCCTTAATTCAGTTTTAACAAGAAAGCCAAATTTTGCTAGATTTTTCAGTGCTTTTGGTCTATGCTATTTTTGAAAGAAGACCAGTTTAGAGTTCTTCATAAATATATTGAAATCAATAAATGTGAAAGATAAGATAAACTTGAGAAGAGCTAGCGCTGAAATTGTATAATTGTATAATATATACTATAATATATAATAGTATAAGGAAACTGAAGCTTAAAATATTCAGTTGCTCAATATCAAATCAAAAGCTACACAATTAAAAACAAGAATCATAACAGATTATCAGAAAAGCTAAACTATTCAATTGAAATTGCAGACAGACTATAGAAATCCTAAGCAAAAATTGAAGAAAATGGCAAAGATAATGTTCACTATAAACACCCTCGGACATGGCTACTTCATAGTGCTTCATAGTGGCATATGGATAGTGAGTTCATAAATAGTCCGAAGTCACTTGTGGACAAGGGATGGAATTACTATTCCCAACATTGGTATTGGAATCATTAGTGCAGTGATCTAAAATAACATTGTGCTGCTTCTTGGACACCCTGTAGGAGTCTTTGGATCTTAACACATCCTAATTTGTTCTGCTTCTATAGTTTCTGCAAAAATACTGTCTACATTGTAATCAGGTGGCTGAAGAGCTCGATTTTTCCCTTGGACCTTTCATTGCAGGCTCTCAGCTGACTCAGGGGAGCATTGGCCCACAATGTCATGGCTCTTTCCATAAAGTGATGTGCAGGGAATTGCTTAGGGAAGCTGAAATTCCAGATTGGAAGCTCAGACCTTCGTGTATCTGCCAATTCTAACCTAGAAAGAAGATGTCTTAGGGAAAGCAGAAAACTTGCAACACACAGTCAATATTCTGTCCATATTCTCTATCAGTCAATATCCCATATCAAACCCTCTTCACTACAGTCCACGCTTTCTGTCTGTAACTAATATATATGCATACACATATGTGTTTTGATTTGCCACTTCGTTTAACTCCTCTGTGCTAAGAGAAATACTAATATTTATTTCAGAACACTGTAAAGCTTTTTTGCTGCAACGTCTGCTTTCTGATTCCAGAAGAACACTATGATGTGAAAGAACCTATTCAAAATCCATTGCATTCCCGTCCTTTTAATTTATGCAGTCGGATTTATACTCTAACTTCACATATCAGTTCTTGTCTGCTCTTGAGTTCATTTGCTTTCATAGCAGACGGAGCTGCTGAAGTGGCTGCATACATACCAGCCTTCTTACACTGGAATGATATTGTTCCTAGGTGGGTTTCCTTATAATTGCCACAGATCCTCCCAGAAATTCTGGCAGAGCACAGAGCACATCACAAGTTCAGCAAATGTGAGACGATGAGATGATAAAAGCCTGTTTGTGCTGCTCTTAACTTGGTAGGAGTAATAGCTGATTCTTCACATGCCCAAAATGAAATTAAGGGGGCTACTCAAAGAGGTTGTGGTTACACGGTCACTTTAATCTGGCATAAATCTGGCTGCTGCTGAAAGGGGTTGTTCCATTTCTCTCCCCCCTCTTCCTCTGCACCCAGTCACTTTTTTCACCCGCTCTTGTCTGGCACCAGCATTTATATGGCTGTGCAATGAGTTGGCCCACAGAACCGATCCAGCTGAATATCAACTCAATTAGTTGTATTATTTTCTTTTTTTTTTTTTAATTAGTTTCTTAGAGTAATACAGCCACATGAATGCTTGTGCTGGCGTAAGAGAGTGCAGAAATGAGTGTCTGGGGGGAAAAGGAATGGAAGAACTACTTTTTCAGTAGCAGCCCAAAGGGCCATTGAACGATGGCCTGATTAGACTGGCAGCATCCAACCCACGCAAATGAAACTATCTAGGCTAAGCTGTTAAATTCTCATGTTCCATGGTAACTCCTCTGCTCCTTTCTCATAAGCACCTTCCCATTGCTCAGAAGCCACTGAACGCTACAGTTTTCAGGCACTCCTTGTCATGGGAACCCTCTGCCCATCTCTTCAGCAGCAAACACAGTTATCTGTGTTGCCTTCTCTTTCATTTTGTAATTTCTACAATCCCCCAGCAGTCCTATTCCCGGCATGACAAATTAATTCAAATTTCTTGTTTGTTCTAATTTTTTTCCCTTTTTACCACAATGTGCATGCCATCCTAAACTTTTCCAGAGATCGGTCAACCAAAGAAAAATAAGGTATTTTTCCAAATTATCTAAACAATGAGCATTTCAGTTCTGAGACACAGCCCAAGGATCATTTCCCAATTCAGTGAAATATTGTCCTAATTCTGTTGGGCTTAGGGGCAACACGCAGTGTACAGTTGAGTTATCCCAACAGCAAAGCAGTGCTTCAGTTGTGGCTCCTGGGTTTCCTCCTTTCCAAAAGAAGCAATCCGTGTTAGCATTGTGCTTGGCTCTGACTGCGCTCCCCTCCTTGCCGCCTGGCTGCCTCGGTGTGCGAGGGGTGCCAAACCAAAATTCCTCAGCTCCCCTTCCCAGCCCACCCGTTCCCCACCCGTCTGTGTGGGAATGGGGAGGGCCACTGCTGGGACCTGCCACACCAGCAGCCAAGGTAGGAGAAGAAAAGAAAACTCCCACTCCCAAACTCTACCACAGGAGAAAAATTCTCATACCCACTACTCTGGGCAGGTTCAAATTCATGGCAATAATAACTTCTGTAGCATCTGTGACTTTTTCTTTAATTTGATGTAAAATCCCTTGTGTGTGGCACATTTACACAAGACTCGAGACCAGAATGCGCTGATAAAGGGAGGCATCAAACCCAGTGGCAGAACAAGAAAAAATGCAGGCTCATTTTCAGACACAAATCTTCCAGGTCAGTGTTTTGCGTTCGTTCATCCTTGTTTCAGTTTTATCACAGAGCTGATGGCAATTATTGCTGGTTAGATCCACCTTCTGAACCTGGTTGTCCGGTGCAAAACAGCTTAACAAACTCCAGTCTTCCGCCTTCTCTGTGCCATGAATTCAAAGAAATCTAAAATCTAGTTTGTGAAAAGCAATCTTTTGGGGCAAGCAGGGTTTCCATGAGCTAGAATTGGGGACTGACGATATTACACTCATCTCTCTCAAGGTGTAGAATCTCTTTTAATACCTGCAGTTGTGAGTTAGCTCTGATTGATTGGCAGTTTCTAGGACAGTCTTACATGCCTGCTTTCAGATGCCAACAGCTTCCACTGCCTGAAATAAAATAAATTTCTCAAAACTAGACAGTAGAACCTCTGAAATCAGCTTGTTGGGACTTGCCATGGGGAGTGCTATCAATTTACTAAAATCTGGTCTGATGGGAAATACTTGCACTATTAGGATAAAACTTAAGGGGACAGTAAGGCTTGCAGCTCTGCTGTAGCTGTGCTCTGAGATAAATCATACATAGTTTAGCAAAAGATTCTATGAAACAAACTGGAGGTTCCTGCAGAGAATTATCTTCATGGTTTTAATCAAAACACAGGGGAAAGACACTTGGCTTCTTTTTTATTTTACAAAATTTTAGAAAAAAATGTGGTCTTTCTTGTCTTTTATTGTTTTTTGGTAGCTTAAAATGATTTCTTATTCTCTGAATTGCTCTGGTCTGTTATATTCCCTCCCTGCTCTTAGAGCTAATTACTATTTCTTTGTCTCCAAAAATGATTGTATTTGTATCATCTCCAGACAGGTCACAGGAGGTACATTGAGTGCACACTGGATATGTTACACATCTGGTTTATATCCTCCTCCACTGAGCCACTTCATATCCCAGAATGCAGCATTTCTGTATTGTTGCCATATATCAAAATACGAAGAAAGACACACAGACAGTGGAGTTAAGTGGACAAAGCTACCTGAGACGCTATTAAAAATTCAATTAATTTAAGATAGCCACTTTTTTTTTAAACAGTGTTCCTGATTCTTGAAGTAGAAACAATATTGAACTGAAGAACTATGCAATACAATGTAAACTCCACTAGGCAAAAAAGGCCAATGAACTCACTATTCTGTTTGGTTTGTTGGGGTTTTTTTTGCAACAGCCTTTTGGCATTGTATATAATCCTGAGAGACTCATTTTAGGGACAGAAAAAGTATTTTTTTTATTTAGACAGAATTTGTGTCACTCACTTTTCATGGTCCGGACTAAACCAGAGATTGCTATACCAGCTGGTTTTTGCAGATCACTTCTCAGGGGCCCATGGACCATAGTTCAAGGACTTCAACAGAGGGGGTAACGTATGTCCTGTAGGTGACCAGGGGACAAACACAACGAGAAGGCAGACCCATGGTGCCTTCAAACTGGCATCCGCTGCCCTTTCTCTGCCAATTCTTCTTGTGAGACAGGACGAATCTTTCTCGGTCAGCACAGGACAATAGCTCTGGTGGCAGCGGGAAAGGCCTGTGCCAACAATAATCCCTGAGGCACCGCCGCTGTGGGCCAAGAGATCCTCAGAGCACAGGAGAAAGAATTACATTATGCTGCCTTGGGCTGCTCTGAGTCCGGCACAGTCTCACTGCAAAAGCGTTTTGTCCCACAAGCAGGTTTGGTTTGGCCTGTTATCAGCAACTGAAACTTTCTTTGGGTTAATCTGTAAATCTGAAGTGATCTTTACTCCGGGTGTTCAGACGAGTGCAGTGACACAAGCCAGGCAGGGCTACAGCCATCACTTGGTGCGATGAGCTGGCACGGTTCCGAGACAAGCAGGCAATACTGGTGGACTGCCTGACTGACGTGACGGGCTGACAGACTGACAGATGGGCTGACAGACTGACAGCCGAGCAGACTGTTGCACTGGGCAGCTCCAGAGCAAGCAGGTTCATGAGCAACTGGAGTGTGTGGCCCCTTGGCACCGCAACCACCCTGTGAAACTGCAACATTGTGGGGGAATCAGGCATCCCAAAGATCAGCTCTTGTAATTGAAATCTCTGCTTCTTTAAGCACTTGAGTTTGGAAAAAAAGGCCCTCTCTGTGTCACACCTGGGCACCGGGAAGGTGTGACAGCAACGGGAGCTGGCTGGGGCAGTGCAGGGATGACACGTGGTGGGAAGAGGGGCAGCACCAATTGTCCATTGTCTCCATCCTTCCACCCATCCATCCCCCGACCGTACGTGCACACCTGCACCTACACACACCCAGTTTCACTCTGATTTGTCCCGGGATTGAATTAAGCTGAAGGATCAAAGAGCAAAGCTGGGACACTGTTTCCACACAGAGCATAGGCAGGGGCTCTCTGCTCTCAGTGTTTGTCCCTGCTGGCCTCACCTGATTCAATCAAAATACAGCCAAAGATCTTCTGTTCCCAGCCCTAGATCCCTCCATTCACATCCCCCTCAGCTTTCCTCCCACCTGGGCTCCTTCCAGCTTTGCCCCACACTCTCCAAAATGCCAGAAAGTGTAATTCCTTTTTTTTCCCCCCAGAGTTGGCAGTAAAGCTGGAAGCAAAGACATTTCTGTCTGGTCAGAGGGGGGAATATCTGTTCCAAATGCATTTGAAAGAGGCACATCAAACTTTATGACACTCTTTTTAGAATAGTGGATTCTATTTTTCTTATATAAACTTTGGCGGAGCAATTTTCCATCCCCGCATACATGCAGACTGCCTTATTCCTGGGTTTGGGGAGGCTGGGTCTCCATTAATTGAGCGGTGCACACAGTTTCTTAATGTGAGCTTGCATTTTTGGAAGCATTACATTTTCAATTTTAGCCTAAGGTTCCATTGAAAGTCTGGCTCTTAATAAATAATAATGTACAGTTATAGAGCTTTTTAGTTAAATGCAAACTCTTAGTGTTAATTTAAGCAGAATTAAGATACTTTATTTACTGGTTTGCTCAGAGCGTGCAGTTCATTCTTCCACCCTAAAAATTTTAGGACAGTTGAGGTGATGTATTTATAGTTCCTGAGTACCCCAGCCTAATAACAATCAATTTGAGCAATGGCATGCATTGTTCGTGCGATAGCAAAGGAGATCAGAAGGCGAGGTTTCTAGGTAGTAAAATCTGGAGGCAAATGAAGTGAACAATGTCTGAATGCTAATGTTATGGTAAATGCTGATCTCCAGGATTTTCAGTCACTGCTACAATTGCTGGCAACATCTAATCAACTCTGTCACCACATGGGCAAACACAGCCATTGCAGTCCAAA
This sequence comes from Limnodromus scolopaceus, assembly GCA_028565335.1. Classification (NCBI taxonomy): domain Eukaryota; kingdom Metazoa; phylum Chordata; class Aves; order Charadriiformes; family Scolopacidae; genus Limnodromus; species Limnodromus scolopaceus. Next base: position 32,953,966 of record JAOXNO010000003.1, read on the forward strand.
GGTAGTAAGTTTGTCTACATAATATATAGCAACATTATGTGGGAGATGTTTGTACACTGCTCGCCATAACAGGACTTGAGTTTTAACAGGAAACATTAGGCACTTCTGTAACTGAATACCAAAAATAAAAGGAAATTACCAAAAGCGCATAAGCTAATAAATACCCAGCATCTCTTGTAGTCCTTCTCTGCTGATAATGCTCTGTAACTGTCTCTTACAGGATAGAGATAGCAGAAGAGCTAAGTTGAAAATAAATGAGAGACATGTGTGGGCTTAAATTGGAGCAACAGTTAAGGAAAAAGTGACCTTGCTGTCATTTCATATATTTTCTTGTCTAATTTAAGGAGTCATGTTCTAAAAAAGCACGTTTTGGTATTTCTGTTGTCCCTGTGCTTCTCTCTCTGTGGTGGTGATTTACTGTGTAGCCCAGAGCTGTAATCCATTTCTCCCTCTGCTCAGACGAGTCCTTCTGGGCACCGTGTGTCCTGCTGCTGACAGACTGGAGCCACAGGTGCTGTTCGCTCCAGAGTCGGTCTTTGAGAGAGTGTGGATTCAACAGCAAAGCTGTCGATACACATGGGCCAGAATTAAAATCTTGGGAATAAATTAACTAGGTGGCTTCAACATCATCCCCAGTAAGTAGGAAATAGATGAGCCACTGAAGTGATGGAAGTAGCCTCCTCCTACCCCTTGGCAGCCATGAATTTCAAGTGTGCAGGATGATTCCTTTTCAAAGCAGAACTGAAGATGCATCAGCGGACTGAGTGTGTAAGTAGTGCTGCAGCCCTTAGCAAGCCCAGCCTGTATATCATTCATGCTAGAACCATCTCTCCTCGGGATGGATCCTTGCCCAAGTTAGAGCCATGCCCTCTGTTCCGCACACTGTTTGAATCTACTGTCAGACTATTTTCTTTGAGGGAAACCCCTCTTTCTTTCTTGGGCGGGATGGAACGCTGTGAGTACCTTTGGGGTGAGTCACCTCTAGATGCAGCTGGAATGACTAGTGCACAGGACGGCCAGTGGCAGAGCTAAATGAGACAACTGCTGTACACGCCCTTAGACACATTAGTAGTATTGGGTTAGAAAGCTTTAACCTCCCTGGGCAGTTTAACCACAGCTGCAGAATTATCTAGTGGAGGAGGCTGTGCTGACAAAAACTCCCTACACTGCACAGAAGTACCCCCAGTTCATTAAAACCGGTGTGGAGGAGAGAACTGAGATAGGCCAGTTCACACTTACAGCTTGGGGTGAGAAAAGGAAGACGTTTCTGACTCCAGAGATCATAATCTATTGCATCTATGAGCGATTCTTTACAGAGGCTGGGCTGGAAAGCTGTAACTGATACAATCACACGTAATGAGTTCTGTAGGCATGCACCGAAAAATAAATAAATTGGCTTACTATCAGCTGGAGGGATTTTGGTCTTTGACTCTATTTCTGTGATGGTTCGCTTTGCTGAAACTCATTGCATTGAAGTGCCTCTTAAGAAATGCTTTCAGCCCCAAAGCCATATTAATATTTAAAATGTTTTTCTCGAGCAGTGCAACAGCTGTGCAATGTGAAACAGAAGACATTTTTCTCTCTTTCCCTGGGCAGCTCTAAAGAAACCTCTCTAAACCTCTCTAAAGCAGCTCTACCATCAAACGGTAAACAGAGAAGGGAAAAAAAGACAAGTTTTGTTTCTGCTATGGCTGTTATATAAAATACCAAATATTAACACCTCACCCCCCAAAACCTCCTCCAGTACTATAGATTTGTTGTTAGCAAAACTTTGTGCATCACTGAAATTCCCTCAATTATTAAGGACTTAAAAATAAATTACTAAACATTCTTGAAAACCTTAATTTCTACAGTAGGAATGCTGAAATGCAACTCAGATCCATCCACTGTAGAAACATAAGCCTAATTTCTATAATCTAGACTACATTAAAATATCTGTAAATATATACATATATAAAAATAAACATGGACACAAATCTACTACATTTATTTGTTTTGCTTTAACTTTGAAATGAAGTTTGTTGCCTGTGAGCCTAAAATTGTGGTTTTCACAGTTGGAAAATGAATATATGTCCAGGCATCGTTGGAAGGGCTGAATGAAAGCAAGCTATGGCCTGCCATGGTGTCCCATGCTGCCTCTTGCCCTCAGAATTTAACCTGGCCCTCCTCAGAATTGCCAATAAATGTCAGAATTGGAAAGAACAAGGTGCATCACATTCTTGGAACTGCTCCTTCCCTAAAGACATGGGCAGAATCTGCTGTACACAATTCATATTTCAAGCTTTTCTTTGTGTCCACGGGGGCTAGAACCATGTTTTCTAAATGAAAGATGAGATTTTGGTTTCTTCATGTGACGCTAGGAGATGACTAGAGTTCAACCTTGATCCATCCCAGATAGTATTCTTAATACCAGCCTGTTGGCACCTTCTCTGTTAGCAAGAAAATGAGTATATTTAGGAGTTACCAAAATTGTATTTGGTAACAACAGAAAAAAACCCTGTTTGGGTACCATGTACCATGGCGACTTTACTCCTGTGGAAGGTTGGGATTCACTGGATGGCTTCCAGGGACAACATTTACTTGTATTTTACAGAATGAGGCCCTGAATATTTATTTTTTTAATTATATTTTGAATTTTTTTCCTTTTCAGGCTGAAGGCCTCTCATTATTGTGAATGGTGGTATTTGGCTGTTGTGCAGTCTGAGAGTTTCCTCTACAGTACCCTATTTGAAATGTGATTCATACAATAATACAACATAGCTGTAGTGTAAAATGGTAACAGTAGATAATACAGAATAGCACAGTGAGGACAGTATAGATCAAATCTACAGCTGCACAGTGTTGCTGTGAACAATTCCCTATACGCACAGCTGTTGGCCACAGGTCTAGCTGGTGTATGAACAAAAGAGTATGACTCCCAATACTCTTTGTTTGTTGTGTGGAAATCTGTCCTTATTTAACCCTAAATATATCAGTTTCTTGCAGGAAGAATTTTCTTTGTGAACATAACATTTCAAAAGGTTATTATTTTTTTTTAAGTCATTGCAGTTTCATTTTTAGAAAGGCGAGGAATCCAACACATCCTACTCTGAGTAGAGCTCTTTGATGGGTTGGGATGCTGCATGAATGATAAATATATCCGCAGACTCAGAGTAAATATTCAATGGCATGTAACTAAGGTATAAAGAAGTAAATTTTATACAAGTTGGCCACAGACGCCTTGTCATTTCCCAGTAAATTAAAGAGTCTTCCATTGGACCTATAAATTCACCGTACTAGTATTCTTTCATGACTACAGAAACAGCCTCACCCTGTGTTGATGGAGTGTTCCATTCCCTACAGATAACAAGAGTCCGGTGCTGTTCCCGTGCGTACCACGGCACCAATAAATTGAGCACAAACCCCTTTTTGCGGCTCTTCCTGTGGCTGCCACTCAGTACTGGTCTTTCTTCTTTACTTTTTTTTTTCCCAGAACCTTGGTCAGAGTCTTTGCCAGAAAAAAAACCCAACATGCTCTGCTAATTACTTATAAGCTTATAAGCCATGTTTTGATAACAGAAGCACAGCAGTAGGATGGAAATCTTTCTCCCGTTATGAATCACATAGCAGGTCACCAGTATTGCCCAATGCTCCCAGTTGCTTTCCAGCACAAGCTGATCCAAAGTAATGGAGTTGAAGGCAATACTATTAGTCTGGATTCATTTCAGACTGCAGATTTGTGTGTGTCTGAAGTAAAACTAATACCTTCTTTGCTTAAAATCCTGTGGTTTTACATATTTCACTCCTCCTCGTGACACTCTGAATATCAGACCTTGCCCATGATTGCAAAGGATCCTGGGGGAATGGATCAATGCTGTGCTCTGCAAGGAAGGGAGACTTCTAGCATGGTGCTGAGCTTATGAAACGGCTATTGAGTGGTGGGGAAAAAAAGTACTTCAACTCATCATCGCTTGCTGAAATATCCTGAAGTAAAGGGCAGGAAGTACCTAGATGAGCTTGAGATTTGGAATACTACTAGTGCTTCAAACTCATGATTTCATGGTGAAGCCAACACTGGGCTGGACATACCTATTTGATAGAATAAGGATAGTTGTATTAGCTCAAAGTTCATTGAACCTTTTCTGCTTTTTACTGTTTTTCATTTTCATACACATCTTTACCCCCAGACCTGAAAAAGGATTAAAATGACAGAAAGGAGACAGATCACTCTGCATTTCTAGTCATATACCAGAAATCTCAAGGACACATAGTTCTCACAAGATTTTCTACTCTTTGTAGACCATAAAAGGCTCAGATAACCTTCTAAAGTCCACTCTGATCTCTTTAGTCATTAACAAATAAGTTTTTATTGAGAATCTAAGTTAGATTCCTACTGCAGTGATCACATTCAATCAATCCAGTTTCACTCCGCTGATTCAGAAACCATTTATGCATTCATTCATTAAGACAGTGTAACAGAAGTCTTCATTCAAAACAAGATTTTAACATTCAAAACAAGGCTGTAGCTATTGCAAAAAATGCCTCAAAGTACTGCAGGGAATCATTTCCATACACATTATTTCATTTCAGATTGTTATAGGTGTTTGCTTTTCTCTCTCTGTCCCATTCACTGTTCAGAAATGCTCTGGAGAAGCAGTGCTGTCATGCTGAACAGAGGAGAACACTCACCTGTGTGGCCTCCAGGAAAAGCAGGCAAATACTGAATCATCTAAACTAGAAACTGGTAAGTTTAATTTCATATTTTCCCATTACCTTCACCACTGTGAAAGGGAATTGCAAATAAAGCAAGTGATTGATTTGGTGTTCAATGAAATTTCTGGAAATTTCAGTCCTAGTAAGTACTTCTAGTGCATGTTCTCCAGCAAGGTAAGGCAGTCTGGTAGAAATAGCCGATTAGTTGAACTGCCAAATTGTTTAGTGGCAATAGTATAACTATTTCTCTGGCTGTGATAAAACCTTTTAGTCTTGGTCTTGCTGAAGAAGTTGATGCTTTCAAAAATTCCAGCCTTTGTCTCTTTTCCCTGAGTTGTTGTGTATTTAAATTAGAGCTGATAGTATTTATCTGCTCCTTATAGAGGGGTACTACATCTGAGGCCCTGGGCACAGTCTGCCTTTTCAGTACAGGTTTGTACAGCACCTAACATGTAGTCCCCCAGACTGCTAAAGGTAATAAACGTTCTAAGATAATGTCATGGCATGAAGAGTGATGCTTCTACCAATTCGTTAGTCTGCAGGTTACATTTTGGGGTTACTGAAGACAGATCAAATGGGACCTACTCTAGAGGAAAGACCTTCTGCAAACACCCAAAATCCTTTCTTAGGATCTATGAACAGCAGACAGGAAAAAGTCACAAGTCCTTACAATGTGCTGTGCAGAAGCTTTCAACCTTTTCTTTCCATGGCATATTTAGGCACATCCACAGAACCAGGCAGACACCACACTAACATCCTCATTCGCAGCAATCTTGGACCCAAAGAGGAAAGGAATCAGCCATTTGCTAAAGGTCTTGGTTATTTTCCAGTTTAGAGGTGGCTTTTCATTTCAGTCATCAGAGATGAACATTTTAAGAAAAGGAGTGAAAAAGCAAGGGGGGAGAGAGAGGGATGGATGCAGTATTTTGAGTCAAACAGCCGTTGAGGGCTGTGATGCCATTTGTACGCAGAAACAGTGGCATCTAGTGGGCAGCTTCTCAGATGAGAAAAGAGGAAGTTAGCAGACATTGAATATAAAACAACTCAGCGATTAAAGCTAATGATACATTTATCTCTTTCATAGATGAAAGATTTTCCCAAGTCTATTGTAATCCTTTTCTGTAAAAGCATTTGGAAATCAACTATTTTACCAATTTTTCCATCTTCAGTATACAAATTTCAGAACATTTGTTCTTCCTGTTTTCATTATAATAAGCCTTCTCATGGCTTTCGTATGTAAATTCTAATTACTTAATGTCATATAGATTATCATAAATCTTCACCCAGTAGGAAAGCGAATGGTTTGTATGCATGTATAAAAGTCTAGCATTTTTCCCCAAGGTTTTAGACATGAATAAAAATAAATCTCCAACTAGTCCTTGAACACACTTGATCTAGTTCAACGTTAGATGACTTCAAGCACAGCATGGCTTTGAGGGAAAGATATGTGTAAAGTAAGAGAATAAAAAAGCAGTAGAACAGCCACAGTGAAGGACTCTGGAAAAAGCTTGGTTACATCATTTCTGTGGCTATAACTAAATATAAAGTTTATGCAGTGTTAACCTTTTACGCTAAGTGTATATGAGTTTTTTCACTGCTGAGTCATAATAAATACTTGAGTTAAATTATTTATACCTGATCCTAAAGTCCTGTTCTTTTATTAATCCACTGGATTACATGTAAAATTCTGTGTATGCTTTAGGAACATACAGAAACGTATAATAAGCAGGATGAGGGGCTGCTACATGCATGGCAATAGCCTAAAGCAGTCACACTCATACCTTCCCTCTCTCTTCAGACCTCAGGGTTTGCCAATGCTGAGCAAACTTCTGAAAGTCTGCTGTGCTGTGCTGGCTCGGGTAGGTTGAAGAGTGTTTCTCTGTTCACTTGCAGGGCCCAAATTAATTTGTATGAATGGAGGAGCAGGCTTCTTAAATCTGGCAGAAGAGCTGGATGTCTTTAAAAGAAGTATCTTGGCCATATTCTTCATGATTACAAGATTACAAAGGCACTGATAGGCTTCAATCTAGGTTTTTCTTCTCTGTCTAGAATTTTCTGTTCTCTCTATTGTTCTTTACACGTTTTTCTCCCTTTATTCTTTATGTTTCAAACTTTCCTATATAGTGTCTGCTGTTTCTTGTCTTGAGATATCTCTTCAGGAGATATGCAAATTGAGATCGATGTATTGAGAGTATTATAAATGAAGCACACAATAGCAGGCTGATGATTCTTTTTTACACTCCCAGATTTAATCTTTGATTTCATCTTGACAGTAGGGGAAAGCAAGCCTTTGATGCTTTGAGATTTAAATTATTTCCTTGGAATCATCTAAGAGAGCTCTCTTGCTGGAAGGAAAGTACACTGGAAGGGCTGTTGATCTATTTGAGCCTACCAAATGCTCTGTTGCAGCAGTAATTTCCTTATGTATCTTCATAAAATTGTTTTTCATTTGGCTGCCACTCCTCAGGCTCTTCATGTGACTGCAGTGAGGAACTCTGAAAGTTAACTTTGGTCCATTCATAGCTAATTCTGTTGCCATTACAGATCATAACAGACATGTTAGAGCCATCAAGACATTTTTCATGTTGTTTTGCTGATATCATATGTTTGCCATCTGACTGTATGAGATACTCTATACCAAGGCATAAGTTATAAAGGCACACAGGCAGAAAAGGGATGGCTGGATACATGTGCCTAACCTGGCAGAATTATAAAGGAAAGGGAAAAGTTATACAAAGAAACTACAAAATTATTGGACTGCACCATAGTGCTTCCCAGATGCTGATCCTGGAAAATCCTCTGATGTTTCCTTAGAACTTTGCAATATTGAGCCTCACTTCCAGTGATTTTTGTCAGCATATAGTATGGGAAACTAAGGTAACAAAATAATCTGAAAATGGATTTGAATCAAGCTTTTATTATGAAACAATATATGAAATATTCATCAGGCTATTACATATATATTAGTGTTGCATGTTATGTATTCATACAATATTGTTATTTAATGTACAAAACTGTAACTAAGGATTCCTCCAAAGTCCAGAAAGCTGGCCTTCTCTTCATGTTTATATTCTCTAATTTTCTAAGGACCTGTCACTCGAATTTCCTTTTGCTTCAGACAGTCTAAAGCTGTACCCTTAAGAAGCACACTCTAGGACTAATCAGTCATTCATTCTTGCCCATATCTCATAACTGGGGGAAACCCTTGATATATTTATTCATGCATGCAATCATTACTGGTAGAAAATATATGGTGGTCTATAACATATCTAGCCATTTATAGTTGGAAGTTTTGCTCTATCGGTGGGATTGCAAAGAGGTTCAGCTCAACAATGGGCATGTAGCCAGTGCAGCAATAATCTTGTCCTCCTTAACACAATCAGAGTATATGTCCTCTTCAGTGCCCATGAAGAGATTCTGCAGGGGAAAAAAAAGAAAATATAATTAGAAAACATGCTGACATTGGCCATACCAATAATATATAAAGGGCTTCAAATCATTCAAGCACTTTGCTAACATTAATTCTTCCCGATTGCCTGTGAGCAGCTATTGTGAAGCATTACAATAGCCAAGTGAGCCAGCTTTCAACTGTGTCTCAGCTGGAAGATTTTTTGAAAACTGCCAAGTTACCTCCTAGGGCTAAGGTTTGGGAATTTTATGTTTTTGTTTAGAAGTAAGTTTCAGACCTTTGGCTTTTCATGGATTAACATAGCTCCATTGAAGTCTACCCCAACATCCAGATTTTCAAAGGTATTTACATATGTACAGGTACAAATAGATAGCAGAATTTTAAGCAGAGAAACTTTCTGTCTTTTGAAACAGATCGGCCCTGACAGACACCATCTCTGTATTCTAGTGCTTAAATGCTTTTGAAAGTATGGAGCTAAATCTGCAACTTTTATATTAAAAAGTTAACTGTGAGCGATACAGCATCACTGTTATGGTGATGATTCAAATTTATCCCAGTTGACAAATTTCATGTCTGTTTAAAGAACGTAAGCAGGAAGGCTTACACTTTTATGAAAACATACAGATGCAGGTATATCTTCTTATTATGGCATCACAAAGAGCTATTGGGTAATTGGAAGAGTTCATGATGAACACTTATATTTTACAAGCCTATATGATCCTGACCTCTAAATATCATGGTTTTTCTAATGTAGTGCTAAGTTGATATAATTGCCTGTAAAACACATAAGGAAGAAAAGGATGACCGTAACACAAACCTAATGTGCATGGAGTGCTATTGGGATGTGTCATTTTGTCACTGATTGGCTTGTGAGTAGTGCCTGGTTTCTGAGCTGTGCTTTGGAGTGTATTTTCCCATTGAACTCTATGATGCATATGATAAACAGAGGCAATAAAGCAAATGATGCTGTCTATTACACTGATGTTGAATATCATAAACAGAACTAATAATCCATGCAAGCTCTGTGAAAATGTTCTGTGTTAATGTTTACCAGCGTGTAAATAGTGAATTCCATTTAAAAAATCAGCAGCTAGCAAATTATGAAAGCTGAGATGATACTGCAGAACAGGCTCAACTGCTGTCAGGTCTGACTGTATCTTAAATATCTCGAGGATGACAACTATGAATTTAATCCTGCCCAGTCCTACTGAGAGGTAAGTGAACAAATACAGACTTACAAATAGATGAGTTGGAAAAAGAGCACAAGAAGAGAGGAAAGAAACAGGAGCAATCTGAAGCAACATTAATAAGAAGGTTGTACAGTCACCAGCTTCTACCCATAGAGCAGAGAAATGCATTATTAACACGAACAGAACTGCGGTGCCACAGCTAAGGCCTCCGACACTGATGTTCCCTGCACTGCTCTGTTGCCAGACACCTTTCAGCACAAGGTACTTCCTCCAGCCATTGGTTATTCTCTCCTCTTCCAATTTGTGGCTCTGCCTTTTATTATGAAGAAAGAAATACACACTGTAAAATAAGTATATATATACCGATTGCGGCGTAGGCAAAACTGTTAGATTGGATGCACTAAATCCCTGTTGCAGTGTGGGAGGCAATGTGGATTCAGCCAGTGTTCAAGGAATTGTTCTTCTGATCTCTGCTCCAAGCGCTGGAGGTAAAGCATATACTCCTATTTAAAAAAAATAAAAAGTAATTTAATTATGTCATCACTCAAGTCTAATGTCAGCCCAATGAACCAGGAGAATTTTACAGTTTATATAAGACCAATTAATCTACCCCTTAAAATTCTCAGGTACAGTGAAATGGTGTTGCTAGTCAGCTTGTCCCAACCTAGCAATATTTAATGAATGACATCATCATCCAGATCGGTGAAGGTGTTGAGCAAGAATTTTACTGCAATATTAATAAATAAGGAATTCTGCGTGCACATTTCTTATTTGCATTTCAGCACAGAAGCCTCTGTTGGTCCTGAGGGTGCAGAAGGATTCTCACAGATAGGTCTGTTGTAGCCTCTTTTGAAAATTGATTAAAAACCATTTGAAAAAAAAACATTAACCCCTTATAGGATCATGTGGCAGTACTCTGGAGGGTTCTAGTAGTAGCATGCATCAGTGCTTTCTGTGATACATAAAATAATGTGAATTTCCCATACTAATTTACTGGGTTTTGGTGTAAGCAACAAGTTACCAAACTAGAGCGGGCTGCGTACCAAAACTTGAACTCCATCAGGAACAAAAAGCTTTGTGAACACTAGATACATTTTTTGAAATTATACCCGCATTGCTTTGCACAGCAGGCACTGCAGGAATGGAAGCTGTAGTGTAAACCCTTTGCACTGGCCAAGTATTCCCGCTGTCATCCAGTTCTCTGCTCTTTGTGCTGACCAGAGGGTTTGTACACTGGGTGCCAGCAGGAAGCATTCGTGTTCTGCCTTTTACTGTGCTTTCTCCTCGCAGCACAGGGAGACTTGGCTCAAATCCCCCCGTGAGACTGTATTATGAACTTGCGGAGAGCAGAGCTATATGACCGAGAAGATGTCACATGATAAAAAGCAGGGTCTCAGTCAAAGTAAGATTAAAACATGCTGATAACATAAATGACATTTTTTAAATAATCAAAGATGGCAGGTCTTGCAGTCTGTAACTGAACAGGCTTTTTGACTGAAACAGCACTGTGGAAGTCAAACAGTGTCACAAAGAATTGCAAATTAAATTCCCCAGCTCAGCATGATCTGGCCTAGTACAAACAGCTTTTGCTTAAAATAGATGAACAGAGGTGGGTTCATCCCAGCATTCATTTCATTCTGCTACAAAGAATCCATAAAAAATCAGGTTTTCTCCTTGAGCTGGTGGTAGGACTGTGCACAGGGATATAGCAGCCACGCACTGTCATTCACAAGGGAAAATCTCATGGCAGGAGGGAATAGTTGGCTTTTTTATCAGAAGATACTTCCTTTTCTACTGAAAACCTTGACATTTAGTGAGAAAAACAAGTACGTTTGGATTTTCTTACAGAAAGCCAGCATTGCTGTATAGAAAAAAAATAAATAAATAAAAAGAAGGTTGGAATTTCTCAACAAGTGTTTGCTACTAATCAAGGTAGGATGGAAAGTGGCAAGGACAGAGCAGCAGAGGTCAGTAACCAAACACTTCTACTCCCCACTGAGAATGATAGAATATCTCAAGTTGGAAGGGACCCATAAGGATCAGTGAGTCCAACTCCCTGCTTCTCACAGAACTACCTAGAACTAAACCACATGACTAAGCGTTGTCATATGCATGCAGGTAGCTTCTTGTTACATTAAGTGTGACCATAGATGGGAGCTGTATTCTCGCTAATTTGCAAAAACTACAAGGGTCATTTAACAGCAGCTTAGAAACCAATCCAGTCCTGAATGCAGCGGGCAGCAGTGAAGCCCACGTCTTTGGGTTTTCATCTCTGCTGTACAGTCTTCATTGTAGAGGATTGTTAAGGAGCATGGTGCCGTATCCTTGTGACAGCTTTGATTTGTTGTGGCCATCACACTTGACAAAGAAGTGTGTACATCAGGAGTGGTGTATGCCCAGGTGGACTCGTTTTGGCCAGTCTGCAATAACCATTGGAAAGGGAAAAGCCCACGCTGTCTCCATGAGCCTGGCACACGCCCAGCTCAGTCCTGCCAGGTACGTAGCGCTCGTCATGTCCTACAGATCCAGAGGTGTTCAACACCTTGCTGAACTCAGCCTCCTGTACTCATCACATGTGCACAATCTATTGTGTGCTTTCTAGCTTCTGTGGGGTTTGTCTCTTCAGAACCATGCAATTTTAGCACAGTTTGTTTTCTCTGGAAAGAAATAGGCAGTAATTTTAAAATACCTTAAGTACCTCTTTGAGACGTGCAGAATTATATGTTACATCTTGTCAAAGCAAGTAAAACAGAAGGCTCCTTAATTATTTTACTTTTTCTTTTATTGTAATATGGTTTAGAAAGAAATAAATGTAAATATTGCATGCAGAAGCAATGCTGTTGCATTAAGCCAGCAGCTAAAAACTTTTACAGTATCATAACAAACCATGCTATCTGTAGCATTCATGAATAAGTGCATGAAAGTACGTGATTTTAAAAGCTTATTCAGAACTACCTCAATCTCCAGACTGACCACTGACACCTACATCTCCTTTCTGCCTTGAGTGCAGAATGTACTGTAAGCAGAAGACATTTCCTGTTATTTAGTTTTTCAGGAACAACCTGATGAAATCCACATTTCTATAAATGAAAAGCCACTTTCTTCTCAATAATTTAATCGGCATTTTTGAACCGTGATAAATAATTTCCACATTCTGCAAGCGTACATTTCCTGAGCAATATTCAGCACTTACAGAATGCTACTTAGCAGTAATTGAAAGAATGTAAAGGGTTTTTTTAATATTCACAGAAGAACTCAGCTGCATAAAAGGGTGATATTCATAATGCATTGCTTGGAATTAAATCTATAGAAATTTACTACTATGCACAAATGGTTTGGGGGTTTTGGTGTTGGGGGTTTTTTAGTTAAAGTAATTTAAAAATAAATATCATAAATCACCCTCATTGGCTCATCAGGGAAACCAGCTTTTCTCGGTCTGTCTTCACGACGAGTTCTCAGAATCTGTTTGGCATCTTTTTCAGGCAAAATTGGTGAAGTGTCTAAAGACAGAAAAGCAGAAATTAGTTCTGAAATTACCAAAAAGTTAATATTTTATCTGTCAGTTGTAAAATGAAATGTCTCCAAACCTGATATTTGTCTATATACAAAGTGTTCTTTCATTACAGCCCCTTCCCAGGGGATATTACATTCCAGGAGATATGAGTGGAATTTTAAACCATTTTTATACTTGTGCTTTCTATAGTTCTACCAGTATAAAGCAAACCCTACGTATTCATGTTACTCTCTAAAATGAGAAAATATAACAGCACCATCTAACCACTGACGTTAGTAATTCTTCCAATTCTTTGTTCTTTTCTGCTTTACTTTTTAGGATTATTTGTCAAAGTAATGAGTTAGACTTTCATTGCAAAGGAGAGATTGCATTGAACATTCAGCTTGCAGGACCTTGGTAAGATAATATTAAAATAATAAGCTAGTAAAATTAAACTTTTGGGGTTTACAATAAATTACTACAGTGTGGTAATGCAGAGAGTAAAATACCAAATACAATAGCATGATTGTTAAAAATCGCATCATGGAAAATCTGTGGTATAAAAATAGTTAAGTATTCAAAATTAATATGAATGTACTAAAATACAAGATTCATGCACTAATACTATTATGATATGCTCTGCAGCTCCACACACACACACACAGAGGTTTGTTTTATATAAACTCCTACCTGTAAAAGTGGTCATCAGGACCAGAAAGGAGACAAACACAAGTAACTTCTTCATTTTGGCTCTGCTTTCTCTCAGTCTGTTCCAAAATGAGTAACGCTGACTGAGGCATTAGCCTATTTGAAGTCGCTACGTCAGTCACAAATGTTTGTTTATATTTTAACTAATTTGCGTGATAGTATGATTTTGAAGACATCTGGCCCAAAGTTTTGAATTAGGCTATTATCTGCTCACACATTCTCAGCATAACTCTGTTCCTGAGGGAAGGAAAATAGAAGACCTTTTTTCCACCTCAGGCTTCAGAGTTACACTGGATATTTAAAATTTGTGAAAATAAACCACATCACCTTACCTTTAGCATAGCAAGCAATGGTTTCAAGTGCCTAAGGTGAATGATTGTTTTTTAAAAGAAACAATTGCCCATTATTAAATATTAATCTCAAAGGCAACCTCAAAGGGGCGCCTTTTTCAAACATAGTCTCTAACTTTATGCCAGCACAGAAGTACATATTAATGTGGTTTAACTCTAGTAAAGCCAAATTATCACTGCTGGAAAACACAGCAGAGAGATTTTTATCAAACTGATAGAACCATACAAATGAAACTCACATAATTCTTCTCTTTTCAGGATGAGTTAGTAGAAAACAGGACTTCAGATGTCCTTACCAGTAAACATCATGTGAAGTAGGAACGTGGGTTAGCAAATGTCATTGGAAACAGTGAGTTTCTGCCTTGAGAAGTGGGATCTCTGCACCTCTCCTGAGCAGCGCTGGACGTACGGCACCAGCATCACCTACTGTAGGAGAAG
>JAOXNO010000003.1:32969546-32989356 GCA_028565335.1 Limnodromus scolopaceus
AAGCAGAGCTGTAACAGGGGGAATGCTCTTGCTTCTGGTAAGAAGTGTGGGCTGTGAAATTCCTGGTGGCGTGTTGGATGCCCCCCCCCCGCCTCCGCCGCAGAGGGGCCTGAGTGGAAGCGGGGCGTTGGGGGCAGCCGGAGCCGTGTGGCGGCCCCCGCCTGGCGCCCGCGGGGAGCGGGCGAGAGAAGGGCCGGGCCGGGAGGAGGCCGGGCGGCGGCCGGCTTTGCATTAGGCCCGGGCAGGCAGCGGAGGAGCCCCTCGCACCCGGCCAGCGCTGAAAGCCGCCTGCTGGTGGGTAGGTCAGGTGCGGGGGGAAATAGGTGCTTAGCCCTAATAAGGGATTAAAAGATGCCTCATGAAGCTGTGCGTTGGCTCCGTGAACTAAGGGGCTGTTTCCAGTCCGGCCCTGCTGTCTGCCCGGCTGATGTGAGGGGTTAGGCTGGTGGGGCCGAGCTGCTGAGGAATGGAAGGGACGGAGGGCAGAAGCGGCACGGCCTCCTCGGTCATCGCAGACTGGAGCTTGGTGTTTTGGACTCTGTGCGCGGTGATCCTGCCGGTGCTGATCACCTTGTGGTGCAGCTTCCAGCGGTCCCGGCGGCAGGTGTTAATACGAGACATCTTCCGCAAGAGCAAGCATGACTGGCACTACACAGACCTCTTCGGCCAGCCCTCCTACTGCTGCGTCTGTGCTCAGCACATCCTTCAGGGTGCCTTCTGCAACTGCTGCGGGCTGCGTGTCAGCGAAGGATGCCTCAAGAAGGCTGACCAGCTTTTTCTCTGCAAGGAAATTATGATGAGGAGTGACGGTGGAGCCCACAGCTCTATGCCACACCACTGGATCAGGGGCAACGTCCCCCTCTGCAGCTGCTGTATGATATGCAAACAACAGTGCGGCACACAGCCCAAGCTCTGCGACTACAGGTACTGCAAGGGACTTTGGCTTTGTACGAGGAAGCACGATGCTGTATCAGTATTGTATTTTCCACAGGGTTATTGGAACACATTACCCCAAAGGAGATCCTGCAGTAATCAAATATGAAACTCTGTTAAAAAAACAACTTCATAGAACCTAAAATTAAAATGGATGCTTGTGGGTAATTTGAGTCATAGATTAGGAGTGTGGCATCGCATCCCATGTCCACTTGTTCTCTTAATTGCATTACTCCAGCATGATGTGCTAGCTACTGTATAATTATATGTACAAGGCTCTTTGTGTCCAAGAGAGTTTATATTTTAGGGGATGACATTAAAAAGGTTCTAACGCGCTCGTCGTTTGTACAATACATAGCTTGAGCAATTTGGGTGGCACAGCTCACAATTCAGAGCACTGCAGTGTGTATGCATCTCTGAAAAATTGGCATCTGCTCAATGTAACTGGGGCAAAGAACTGTTCTGTAGCTGATTCAAGTTCGTTTTTAAGGGTATTCAAAAAATTCTGATGCAAAGTTTTAAGCTACTGTAATCTAATGTATTGTTAGTGTTGGTGGTGAGAGTGTTAAAAATTTTTAAGGACCTATTGAATCAGCTTGCTCTGTCATCAGTAAGGCTGCTTGCAAAGTTGTCAGCGTGACACGTAGTGGCATGTCATGCAGAAATACAGTGCTAGTGGTCTGGGTGCTGGGTACAGTCTAAGTGTTACTTCAGCCTTCTCAAAGGATCTCATCTTTCCAGCATACATTCTGCCAGCTTTTGCTATGCTTCTGTGTGATATTGTCAAACTGCTTGGTAAATAAGCAGAATTACAGTGTAAATGAGCATATTACCAGAAACAAAACCTAGTGAGAGAGTGTCCATAGGAGAGGAGGGAGGGAAGGAAGGAAGGAAGAAAAAGTCACAGTACAGGGCAAGTGTCATTGTTACTCTAGTTGTGTGCTGGATTAGTCAGAAGGACTCCAAAAATATCTTTGACAGCTGCTTAAACCAAGGCTTTGGATGCAGCAAATGAGGATTAACATTCTGCAGAACCTGGCAGTGGATATTGCGGTATTTCCTCTTGTTCTAGTCCATTTTCCAGGACAGCTTTTAGAATAGGTCAAAAAGCTGAGCGGTTTTGCATAACAGAATCCCATCAGCCTTTTACAGTCTTGTGTAACCTTTCAGGTTTCAGATTTAAAGGGATATTATCAATCTTAAGGAATTTATTAATTAATGTTACTCGTAACACTTCATTATATTGAATTCTAGTGTTTTATCTGTGCTCTTTAAAGAGGAATAGGAGTTCAGTTTCTCATGCAAGCTTTTAGTGTAACTGTTAGTATTGCAGATCATACGAGAGGATATCTATAGCACCTGTTTTTTTGATTTAAAAGAATACAATTAATTTAAAACTGTTGTTTTTTTTCCCACAGAACTCAAATGCTTTCCTAGACTTGCAAGCACATGACCAAGTTGTGTAATTTTCTGTAGCCAATACATAGTCATGTAAGCTTGCAGGGAATGCTTGGTTTTCTCTGGAAGGTGCTTAAATTATTACTTATAATGTTGCATGTAAACATAACTACTTTTCAGAAAGTTAGTCTGTCTAAAATAAATGAGCAAAACTGATGTGCCTGTTGTTTGAGGATTTTTTTCATGTTTTTTGGTCTTCTTTCCAGATGTGTGTGGTGTCAGCACACTGTACATGATGAATGTATGATGGACTGTTTAAGAACTGAAGAGTGTACATTTGGAGAATTCAGAGACTTAATTATTCCACCATATTATTTATCTACAATCAACCAAATGCGTAAAGACAAAAGAACAAATTACGAAAAGGTAATTGTCTGTTGCTTTGGGGTTTTATAATGTATTTAAAAAAAAAAAAAATCCACACATTAAAACTTGAATTCAGTACATTGTCAGGTTCATAACTATCAATCAGGTATATGTTTCAATATATATGAAGTAATTGCAGTTTTAGTTTGTTATTTTATTAACACGGTAGTTGAAGCATGAACATACATTTGGATTTTGTTATTCCAAAACCATACTGAGATTTGGGTACCTTACTTCTTTGAATATTTTGTGGTTTTTCTACTACTATGTTCATAACTTTGTAGTGTTTGTTTTCCTAGGCACTGTAGAACAGAAGTCTTCAGCCTTGGTGTGTCAGAAGTATTTGTTTTGACTACTGCAGACTAAGTGGTAGCTCCCTCATTTCAGCACAGATTTTGGAGCAAGGCTTTAAAAACTTTAAAATGTGTAGCGTTTGTGTGACTGACTGACTTTTACCTTTTTGTAGGTAGTACCTTACTGCAGAAAACACTGGATGCCAGTAATCATACTGGCTAACACTCGTAGTGGAAACAACATGGGTGAAACTTTACTAGGAGAATTTAAAATTCTGCTGAATCCCGTTCAGGTATTTACAGTGAAAACACACTATAATCAAACAAAAGTTTAAATTAGAATAAACATCACTTTGCTTACACAATGGTAGTAGAATCTTGTGGAAGATCAATAAAGGAAACAAATTCATGTGGTTTGTTCTTTTAGAAAGAATAGCTTTACAGGGAGAGACCAAAAGTGCAAAGGCTTCTCCCCCCCCCACCAAGTTTGTTATGGTTCTAATAGTGGTCCAGGTTTTATTTACAGTAATCCATGCAGTAATTCTGTTGATTATAAGTATCTGGCTCTTGAAACAGTGTACAATTTTTAGGAGATGAAATATTTAGGTCGTCTTAGTTTGAAACTTGTATTTAAGTCCTCAATTTACTTGTGAAAATGTCAGTGTTTACAGTTGCCGCTTTCTGTTGTCGCTTTCCCCTTAAAATCCACGGGGATGGCACAGGATGCTGACGTAAGGCAGTTACTGTTCCTTGGATTTCCTGGCTGCACCTTAACACTCTTCCTTTGAAGTTCAAAACCCTGCCTTAGAGTACAGCCTAATAGAAATAACTGTGTGTGTGTTTTAAATGCATCCCAATAAGAACAAACCTGTTTATATGCTGAGTATTTAAAAATAAGCTTTATCTGAAGTCTTTAATCTTTACACAATACATCATAATGCCTCTAGATGCATTTTCTTGGGACTTTACAGCATTTAATTCTAGTGAAGCAGCTGGAGCTCTGTTGTGAATTTGGGAAACCAAATCCTCATAAAAGTCAAGACAGCTCATTTGCTAATGTAATATTGTAAATGGACAATCTTTGTTTTGCATTAGAATGAACTTCTTGAAGTTGTTTATCTGTGAGGCAAATCCTGAGTCATGTTGTGTGAACTTACGGACTCCTGATTTTCCTTGCTTCTAGGTTTTCGATCTAAGCAAAATCACACCTGCTAAAGCCCTCCAGCTTTGTACCTTGCTGCCTTGCAATGCTGTCAGGGTTCTTGTCTGTGGTGGGGACGGTACAGTAGGCTGGGTCCTGGATGCAATTGATGAAATGAAGATAAAGGTATTGTGTTTTATATTAAAAGATGTCTTACAGTGAAATGAGTTTTGGGGCTGCTGAAGTGCTACACATAATCTCTTACCCGCATTTAATGTTTTAATCTTCCCGAATAAGCCTACAGAGAAATATTTGCAGAATTGCATATTCTTACTGGGGGGAGGGAATGCATCTTGTTATGAGTCCCTGTCATTCAGGCGAAATATGAAAGCTTTAGATTTTAAGTGATATTTAAATTCATTCTTTTCTGTAAAACAAGAAAAGAACAAGCCGCAGAATATTTTATATGTTGTTCTTTCCTCTTTGTCTAAACAGGTTTATTTTGTCATAAATGGCATTGCTAATAATGGTTAATGTGCTCTGACCACTTATTTCTCCCAGCAAACTTAATCTTTTATAATATCCTCATAATTTTTCTGGCTGTGCTGGTCGCATTGCCAGTGCGTGAATGAGTACTGTAATTTGCTTCTTCTCATTCTCATATATTCTAAATCATGTATCGGTCTACAGTCTCACTTAGTAACAGCAAGTAGAGAAGGAAAAAATATGCTGTATGTTTACTGTTGATTTGAAACAAGATATTCCAATTTACAGGGTACTATTAAGAAGTCCTGAGAAAAATTAAGAATGAAGAATAATTACTAGGGCTTTAGTGCTTTACCTAATAATCTTTTTCTCTAGTGATAAAAGGAGGAAAGTTACTCTTCTTATATCAGTGTCTTTTTTTCTTCCTCTTTTTTTTTGCTGAAGCTTTCTTATTAATATATGAAATGTTGTAGTTGAAGACCATTATTACAACTTCATGCATAGTCAAACTGAGCTGCTTTGAAAATTTTATGTACTGATAAAGTAGAAATGCAACAAAGTGTAACTGTGAAAGGTTCATGAATATGACTATATGGTTATTTGGTCTTGAACACTTGATATATTGTCCCTCACAGCCAATATAGTTGATAAAATTGGGGTTTTTCCTTGTTTCCAAGTATTCAAATTGAGCCATTGCAGTTACATAAATACTGTTATCAGCAAAACCTTCTTATCAGCAGTAGGTTATTTGCTCCCTTCATTTATCAGGACTCTCAAATAGAGGTTACCTGGCTGATAACTCTTCTTAAGAAAATAGTAACCATAATGCCACTTGTGGCAAGTACTTTTCGCAGCTGAGTTTCAAAGGCCATAGTACATCTGAAATAACTGTTCACCCTTCTGGGGTGAAGACAGCAAAGACCTTTGCTAAGGTGCCCATTTTGAATGACTACTTCTGTCCCTTACTCTGTGGTCCTCAGAGGTGATTGTCACCTGCTCCATCTGTTGAGGACAGTTGGATCTCTGTGTGTGTGTGGCATCTCTGAAACTTAGATACTGACTTTCCTTCTATGAGTGTGTGAATTTCTGTCTTTGGTTGAATACTCTAGTTTTATGTGCATCTGTTGTTTTAGACCTAACCTTAATTCAGTCTAGAGCATTTTTGTGTCTTGTTACATCACAGCCTTGTATGTTAGGTCTCTTTTTGTGTTTGTATCACTTCCCAGAGGTCTGTGCACTAACAGTGTTAGTAATTTACCACGGCTGCAGCATGGCAGCAGCATATAATCAGGAAATCAGATGAGAAGTTCAGGCTTCCACTTTTAGAACCAAAGCATCCTTCTTTTGAAGGAATGCTCTGCTCAGTATTAATAAGGCATTGTTTCCATGTTGTGTCTGTATTCTCTTCTCACAATGGTTTAATGTTTCCTTTCTTTGCATTATCCCTATGATAAGTACTCAAATGTGCCATCTGCTATACTAATGCTGCCAGCTCTATTGCTCTGCACTATGTAACAAGCTGCAGATTAATGATATTTATCTAACCTGAGTGTTGGAGGAGAAAACGAGTGCTGAAGAAGGAGCTAATATGCAGTGGTTTTGTATCCTAGGGGCAAGAACGATATATTCCACAAGTTGCAATTTTACCTCTGGGAACGGGTAATGACCTGTCTAATACACTGGGCTGGGGTGCAGGTTATGCTGGAGAGGTCCCCGTAGAACAAATCTTACGAAATGTCATGGAGGCAGATGGAATCAAATTAGACAGGTAAGTAACAGTGAAAAGATAAATTCTACAGAACCAAATACTACTATATCTCTACTGATACCCAGTTGTGGTAGGGTCCCGGTTTACATATAAGCAGTACTTGGATGTATAGAAACACAAGTATTGCTGGAGGGAATTGCAAAATAACTGAGGTCCAAAATTGGTCTTTATTTTGTTGTTCTGCAGGGCTTAACTTTTTCATAAATGGCCTTATAGTGGCCTACCAATACCTAAAGGAGGCCTAAAGGAGAGATGGGGAGGGAACTCTTTATCAGAGAGTGCAGCAATAGGATGAGGGGTAGTGGTTTTAAGCTGAAAGAAGGGAGATCTAGATTAGATAACAGGAAGAAATTATTTAGTTTGAAAATGGTGAGGCATTGGAACAGGTTGCCCAGGGAAGTTGTAGATGCCCCATCCCTGGAGGGGTTCAAGGCCAGGCTGGACGAGGCTTTGAGCAACCTGGTCTGGTGGGAGGTGTCCCTGCCCAGGGCAGGGGGCTTGGAATGAGATGGTCTTTAATGTCCCTTCCAACCCCAACCATTCTATGATTCTATGATTTAACTGAATTTGAATCTTTTTACTTGATCCCAGTATAGATACGAGATTCCTAACTACTTTCCTAGCTTTGATACTGAGAACAATCTTGCATGACTCTAAGTAATGGCTGTTGTTTTTCAGATGGAAGGTTCAAGTAACAAACAAAGGATACTACAACTTAAGGAAACCAAAGGTATGGTTTGCAAGTATAAATATGGATTCTGTGGAATACCTGTATGCTTATACTTACTTTTTTACCTACTTCCCATTAAACACTGTGACTTTTAAATTGTAATAATAATAATATTTAATAAGACCATAACTAGAAGTTCTGTCTTACAGGTATTCACAATGAACAACTACTTTTCTATAGGACCTGATGCTCTCATGGCTTTAAATTTTCATGCTCATCGTGAGAAGACTCCCTCTCTGTTTTCCAGCAGAATTATTAATAAGGTGTGTTTGATAAAGTGACATTTTCTCCTTGTAGTTGTTGACTTAAGGCTATTTTTTTGCTTTACTCCCCTACTTCATTTCATGCCGTTTTAGGAGATTGAACTCATTTTTCTTGGTGAGGGGATTCCATAGGCAAAACATGTTTCCTGCCCACTCGCAAGTGTTCTGCCTTGCCTCTGCTTACTTGCATAGACAATATGCTCTTTGTTCAATTTTTGTTTAGAATGTCTCATTTGCTTTGAAACCTAGCCGGTAAGGACATTGCTTATGTCCTTTTAAAGTGGAAAGCAAGTTTATTAGGCAAGTTGCAGCCTGTCTCATGGAGATAGCTTAGTTGAAGGATGTGCATATATGTTACGTATGAATTTTAGATAAGGTTTGCAGAACGTTAACTATACATGAATGTTTCAAATAGTCTTCGTATGTATTGTCATCTTCTAACAGTATTTTCTGTTCTCCCTGTTTTGGTTTGGTTTGGTTTTTTTACAGGCTGTTTATTTTTTTTATGGAACCAAAGACTGCTTAGTACAAGAATGTAAAGATCTTAACAAAAAGGTTGAGGTAAGTTTTTTAACTTGCTTATTCTTTGGACACTCAGTGGAGTGTAAAAACTTGAATGGTGGTAAAAAAGGGGAGAAGCTTTGCAGTTTACATCTATATGATATTTGTATAAGGACATCTCCGGACTTAGCAAAAGGAACATCAGAAATACTCTATCTGCAGCTTTCTTCATGGAATTCATGATGTCTTTGAGCTCACTGAAAATTCCTGAATTTTTTTCTGGCCTTGACTCAGTCCTGTGAGTTCAAGTACTGACATTCAGATAAAATTTGCCTTGGCACCAGAGACTTACTTAAATGAGGGTTCCTTTTTCTTTTCTCTCTTATCCGAAATTTATTACAGCTTAGGATATGTTGTGAAATCATAAGTAGAGGTGTTTTTTTTTTTAAAGGATGAAAAGAAAACATGTCCTATTTGTACAGGGCCAGTTTTTGTTCAAGTAGAAGCCTATTAAATGCATAAAGAGAATAACTAGCATATATTGCACTATTGAACTTGATCCACAGTAATTAACTTCTGTGTGTCTTTTAAAGCTAGAGTTGGATGGTGAGAGAATCGAGTTGCCCAATTTGGAAGGCATCATTGTCCTGAATATTGGATACTGGGGAGGTGGCTGTAGGCTCTGGGAAGGAATGGGTGATGAACCTTACCCCTTGGCAAGGTACACAGTGCGTCTTTTTCCTTTTTTCCCTTTAACAGTTCTTGTAGTGTAAGCAGTTCTCTGCAGTAGGCTGTGCTTATGTAGCCAGACTTGTCTGAAGGTCAGAAGGTTTCCTTGTGACAGTATGCTATCTCAGATTTTTTGTTTTCCTCATGTTGAAGACTTGGACTAAGTGCATCCTGCACATCAAGTTGGAGTTTTTTTAAGACCTTCTCAAAATGTCTGGCATGATAAAGCAATAGTGTTGAAGAGGCTATTAAAAATAAAGGTAGCCTTCAAAAAATAGAAGATGCATCTATTTCAGAATATGGAAGAACACATCTTAATAGAGGTTAAAATATAAAGTAAAAACAAAGCAAGCCAAAAATTTGACTCAAGCCAAATGCTTGAGTAAATTGGCCAGAGCAATACTAAAGAGGAGAATAGGTGGGTATGTTAGTTACTCCCTTTTGTGACTTCCTTCTTCAGAAGCCATATATATAAATATACTTCATAGTTCAGTTACAAGGTTTATGATCCTGTATTTCTAAAAAATATTTAGGCAAGGTCCTTTACCGAAACCTTAACAACTAAGCCATTTAAAGATGTTCCTGTAGATTAATAAATGAGTGAAAGACATGTATTTGTACAAATTTATGGATGAGAAATTTACTATGGGCCTTAAATATGCACGGTGAGCCTTGGAAAGTCATATACCCCTAATTTCCAGAAGCTAGCTAGAGTGTACCACCTGGTCTATTGCTCCATACCTGCATTTTCGTATGGCTTCCTTTGCTGTTCAGTGTGACTTGTCCAGCACAAATAGATACTCTAAACACTTTTGTAGAATAACATTTGTCTTCTCTATAGGAATAGCTATAAAAGGACTGTGTGATATTTGGACAGGTATTTTAGAGCTCATGAGCATCATTAAAAAGAGTCTCCTTTCTTAATTCATAGACATGATGATGGACTTCTGGAAGTTGTTGGCGTTCATGGTTCTTTCCACTGTGCCCAGATTCAGGTGAAACTGGCAAATCCTGTTCGCCTAGGGCAGGCACATACAGTCAGGGTAAGTGGTGGTTATGAACCTGTTTCCTCTAAATTTTTTTTTAATACACAGTCTAGAATCTCAAGCACTCAACTGCCTGATCTGAAGTTGCAGTTTGCAGTTGAGCTAGATGTTTCTCCTGCTTAGTAAAAATTATGTCATAATTCAAAGTTCTCTGTTGCTGTGCTTGGTGGCCTATGAGTGCAACTAAGAACATACTAAGTTTCTCCCTGGTCAGGCTGAAAACGTGCAGCATCAGTATATTGTAGTTGTAAAAGGTATCTGCAGAGCTGCTTTGAACTGCTGTGATTGTGTGTTCTTCTGTTTATGCCAGCTGATCTTGAAGAGTTCAAAGATGCCGATGCAGGTGGATGGAGAGCCGTGGGCTCAGGGGCCCTGCACTGTTACCATAACTCATAAGACACATGCACTGATGTTGTATCACTCGGGTGAACAAACAGATGACGACGCTTCTAGCATGTCTGAGCAGGACCACATGAGAGAACAGACGGATGAAGACATATAGATTTTGCAGAATTTAACGTAATACAGTGATGAACTTCAGCTCTTTAAAAACACTGAGAACACCTAATTTAGCTGTGAGGTTCATGCTTGTGAGTGAACTAGAGCTGAGGAAAAAGCCATGATATTACATTCATTAAAACTTTCACAGCTGAATTACCACAACTGTCTTGCCTTTTAGATTGGTGGTGATGCCCAGCCTTTCTAGCTGGAGTTAGTTACTGTAATGGCAGGAAAGAGACGGATCCGGTGGCCCTTCGCTGCTGTGGAATCAGATCTTCTGCACATGCGCAGTACAGTATGCAAAATGTCTGATACCCTTGGAAAGAACAGCTGGGAGTTTGGCCTGCTTCCACCTGCCCACTTCCCCAGAACAGTTTCCAGAACAGAAAACCAGACCAAGAAGGATGTGGGCTGGTTTTCTGACAGCAGCCTGCTCCTGGCTGCCGTCTCCTCTTGGGAGCAAGACAAACGCTTTTCTGGGCACCAGCTGGTGCAATGCGTATCTCATGGGCTTGGCTGGCAGAGCAGAAGATCTGGGAGTTCTTGGGAAAGGTGGTTAGCAAGGAATATGCTTTTGGACCAAAGGTTTCTGGAAATGTTCTGTTAGTGAATGACCTTTTTCAGTGGCTTTGTAAGTCGTAGATAGAGTACTCTTGATGTCCTCAGTACCCAAGCTACAACTTCAAAATAATTGTACTGTGACTTGCACTGAATGATGCTGTGACTGACTCTGCTTCGGTTCAGTGAGAGGCTAATTCTAGTTTTTGTAAATAGCAACATCATAGTTTCTCAAGGAGGCTTTTTGGACGAAAACTTGGACAAAAGAGCTGTCTTTTTTAGCTGTTTAGAGAAGGGTTTTAAACAAATAATGATGATTGGCAAATGTAGGGGTGGTGGTTTAAAGTCTTGTTAAAGATCTTGCTTCACAATTACCTGAAAATGATGAATAGTTAGTCTGTTAACTGTTTCAATTTTAAGCATGGAGGTTGAGAGCTAAGTTTGCAAAGGTTAGCAAGTTCTGGCTAATGTGTGTCACTTGATCGTGAAAAAAAGCATGAAACTATTTGTTTTCTGACTGGCTCTTAGGGAATCAGAGGTAACCTTGTTGGATCTTTAACTTTATTTCCCACCTGAATATAGGGCAAGAAAAATATTGGTGGTCTGTGCTGATTGTACACGGAATCTGTCAGTTTGCTGTATCTGAAGCTTCTCAGGTTAAAAGCTTCTCAGGTGAAAACATCTTCATGGTTAACAGAAGTAAAAATCTGCTTCCTTATTTATTTTTTTTTTCTGTTACAGCAGGTGAGAGTTGTAAGATAAGATGTAAAGTTTGTCACTAAGTAATTCAGCTAAGTCCAGTTGAGTCACTGAAGATGATTTAAGTGGGAAGAGAGTTTATGCTGAATGTGTACTGTGTAAGCCAAGATCATTAGAGAAGTTGAGAGCTTTGGTCTGAACTTTGAGTGTTGCTGCTTTTGTCAGAATTCCCCTGATCTTTTTTTTTTTCCCCTTTTTTCTTTATGTTAGCTGAAAGTGAGGGGTAAAGTAGGGTATGTTTCTAGGTTTTGTAAAATGAAACTTTTTCAACAATCTATAAAATGATGTTTGCATTGATGAATGAACTATTTATATTTTAAAATAATTTATTGAAACCTTGGTAAAGTCAGTATTTTTAAAACCTTCAATTGTAATCCTCTTTGGAGAGCATTTTTAACTTGATGGTATTCATTGTAGAAAGTGTATGTACTAGATCTTCGATACTACTGATTATCAGTGAATTTATAGCTCTCTGAAAATGTGATTAGATTGTCATGAACTGTAAAGCAGAAGCCATTTGTAAATTCCATGTTCATTAGCCTTATACCCCATGGCAGGGGGGGTTGGAACTAGATGATCTTTAGGGTCCCTTCCAACCCAAACTATTCTATGATTATACACCTCATCTTAATTATTTTACTGTATGTAAATATAGAGAAGAAATTAATAGTTAAATCTATGTAAAAAGTGTTTAAAATACACAAAAGTATACTATGTTAGATAAATCCACTTCCCTTTTTTCTCTTGGTTCTGAAGTTCAATTTGTATTAGCTTCAAAAATCTTACTGATTAAGTTTTTAAACGATTTATAACCGTCAGCATCCTAAAAAAAAGTTAAGTTCTATGCTATGGTTGTTACCTAACTGTTGTTTACAAAAAAACCAACAAGTCTCTGGAAAAGCAGGGTATGTGCTATGAAAGGCAGTATTTTCTCACGAGAAATTACACCACTGGCTACTTAATCTAAACTATTTATAATACAGTTTAAAGAGTTACCTGATCAGATGGTTATTCAAATTGTTCTATAGCTTAAGAACTTTTAACTGTTCAAAAACTTCACTCTTTGAACTCCTGACATCTAGAAAAAAAAGTAATCAATGCCAAGACTTTGAAAGTCTCCCTTTTTCACAGTAGATACGCTGGCTTCTCCACGTGGGCTTTGCCTGGGTAGGTACCGGGGATGATGTACCATGTTTGTGCGGGCAAGATCCCCCCACTTACTGTGGCTTGCTGGGGGTCCAGTCCTGAATGTGCAAAATCCTCTGGGAAACATAAATCCATCATTCCGCTTGGAGAAACAAAGGAGTATTAGAAGTGAAAGTACCATCTAATTGGGTGCTTGTTTCAGGAAAACCCCTGATAAATGGTCTTGTTTGTATTGGGCAGATCACCCCCTTCTTGCATGTGGAAGTGGAGAAGTTTGTGTTTCACAAGTTGACTGTTAGTGATTGCAGCAAATGATAGGGAGAGAACATAGCCATTGTAAGCATGGGGAAGCCTCCTGTAGAGTTGTATTTATGGAATAGAGAACATTCTGTGTTATTTATGGTATGGAGAACATTCTGTAAGGTTGAAGTGTCCGGTTCCCAATCGTACATGGGGTCGTCATTCTATTGTAACGATATGTAGCTGTCATCTGCATGACAAAAAAGTTCTTTTTAAACATACAGTGTTAGCACTAGAATGTATTGGGAAGTCTTGCTGGTTCCAACATGCTGTCCCTTTGATTTCAATGCATCCTCCTTTCCATTGGAGTTAATTGGGTTAAAGCCAATTTTGGGTTTGGGATTGCTTTTATAAAACTGTTTTAAGTTTTAGTCTAACTACAGACAGTAAATACCAGCAATGGGCTCCCAGATTCTAGTGCTAGCAGAAGTGGACTTTTCTAAGTTGTAATATAGCTGTAGCTACTTAATGCTGTCATGTGTCTCTTGTGACTGTAAAACTGTTACATCCTTTATTTAATGTTGTAGGTGCATAAAGTATCAGTACAAATTACCTACTCTGTAGCTGTCTGAGGATTGGAAACCTGAAAATACTGCAGTACGTTCTCTATCCAGAAGAGGGTACTCTGCAGCTAGCTCTGTGTCCTGCACCGAAGAATTTTCCCTTACCCTGTTAATCGTTAACATGGGAAAGATAGTGAAAGCGATGTTTCAAAAAGACAAATAATGAATAGTTTCTTCTGGCAGTCTTCATACAGTATAGCTTTGTGTAAAATGTACAGGGTGAATAATATCAATTGTCAAGCACTCCAAAGTGAATTCACAGAGTTTATTTTTAATTTAGTTGCTGCACGTGCGGGCTCAACTGAAGTTTGGTCAGATTCCGGTAACTTTCTTTGCTGTAGGTTCTCAATCCCGGGACATGCAATACGAAAAACTTACCCTTGTATGGAGCCAGCTTCCTGCCTGGCTCAAACCTCACTTGTTTACAGGCCCATAGAGAGGATGGGTATGTGTATTTTCATGTGCATAGAACTTTGTCATAGGCTGTGTTTTAATTTGTGCTTTCACTTCAGCAATTCATAGCAGGGTTAAGCTGTTTCAAATGCCATCTGCATTTTGGCTCTTTCACCATGTCTTGACTTTATAAAAAGGTGTCCAAAGTCCAAACTTCTTTGTCTTCAAAAACAGCTGAGGTGAATGGCATTCACTTAGGTTTGTGGGGGTATTTTTGGTTTTGTTTTTTTTTTCCCTAAATACGTCTATTGTTCCTGGCGTTAGAGTAGTATGTAGATCATACTTTTAACAGCACTTTGGAATTTGGAATTACTGCAGTTATTAGAAACCACAAGACTGTATTCTTTTTGTACTGCAATGGTGATTTTTCTATTTCAAATTAGAATGTTTTTCTCAGCACTGTTATGAATTGCATTTCATATTCATAATGTAAAGACTGCATAGCATAATTTGTGCATTTGATACTCTTTTTATATGTTCACTTTCGATGTTGCCCCTTCATAGGGTGTTTTTTTCCAGGTGTTGCTTTTCTTAGACAGTAACTAACTTGGAACACCGTTTAGTTTAGTTAGAAGCTTTAAATACTTGCTCTCAGAAAACAAACTTGAGTTTTTCGTGGTTGCAAAAGAAAATGCTGCCATGTTTGAACAGACTGAGAAAATCGTCTTGTTGAGGCAATGCTTATAGCAAGAGTAAGTTAAAAGTTTCTTCTCTATAACTTCAGCTGATTCAGGTTGAGAATTTATTCCCCCATACGTTTTTTGTCTTGCTAATGTTTGCAGCTACTCAGTCAGTACTTTTCTTCAGTCATTTAATTACTCACTTTACGCTGGCTCACTTTCAGCTAAAAATGTCGCTTGGAACAGTATCAAAAGCTCTGCTGAAATGAGGGTAGTGAGCTTCTCTTCTGTCTGCTTTATCCTTTGTGCCAGCTACCTTGTCAGAAAACAAAATTGGAATGGCTTCACACAGGTTATTCTTAGCCCAGTAACCCACCTCTTTGGCTTTTCCAGTCACCGTCACCACACCTGCAAGACATTAGAAAGGACTCCAAAGGCTCCCAGTCCCCCGTCCTATTTTGAAAGTACGATTTTTGCTCTTTGCTGCTGGGGAGGAACCTCCCCGTTCTCCACAGGTTCTGAGAAGTGACAGTTAAAGGTTCTGGTTTCAGTTCGGCCAGTTCCTTCTGGTTCTGCACTATGTTGCACTGAAGCTCACAGCTTTTATCGTGTATGCTATTGTATCTCACTGGTTAAAAACAACTGTAAAGCACTGTACCTTAGCTGTGAACAGCGTAATGGTATCAATGTTATAGGAGTTACTCTTTTTTACTTGGCAACAAAAGCTTTTTGGTAGAGCGCCACTGTAACCTAGTTAGTCTATGGGTAAGAGTAAGACACTTAAGAATCTTTGCATGTGTTCTAACTGAAAATCCTTTTTCTGTTCTGTATTTCATACTGATTACTAGCAGTTATCTTCCTTCTAGAAAAGAAAAAAGATTTGACCCTTCAGTTAGGAGGAAACTAGGATATCTTGAGATTTAAAAATATTAGTACATAACTGATCCTGCTGAATGTGAACCACTTATTTAAAAATGCTCTGACTTTTTTTTCTGAGAGATTGTAGCTGCTTCTTGAACACAGCAAAGAGACAACAGAGACCACTTGTTCATTTAGCAATTAAGCCTACTGAGACAATTTACACATTCTCTATTTTATCCTCATTTAGGCCACAGTTCTAAAAGCATGGCATGATCAAAATTTCTTTATCTCACTAAGAGTGCTCAATACCCAGTTCAGGTTTTGGGCATCTCAGGGAGAGACTTTGAGCTGGAGTAAAGCCACATGCCTTGACTAAATCTAGTGATGTTGTGCGGACATACATTAGCTGAGAATCCAGCCCTTAACTGTTCAAAAGTATGAATGTATTCAAAATTTTACTTTGTTTCTCCTTGATACTGCCCTGTTTACTGTGTTGTATACCCTTGTTGCTGTATGTAATTCATTTCTTGCATTGTTTCATTTGCAACTTGTTTGTGGATTTCAGCCTAAAAACAATTCTCTTTTTAAGAGTAAGTGGGAACTTACATTGTGAGTTTATTGCATTCTGTGTCTTCAAAGTTTACATCACTCAAAAGCCATTTTGTCTGCTACCAACTGTTGTAATCCTTAGAGTACCTCCAGCCATCTTCTCTTTCTAGGATTTTTATAGTTAAACAGAACGGATTTTTATTTTTGTAGCTTGTAACTTCAATATGTAAAGTAGTTATTTCTACGTAGTAATTGGTGATCAGAATACTGTAAAATGTTACTTTTAAGAGCTGTAACTTTAAGTTAGTAATAACTACTTAGGAGAAAATACCAGCATGTTAAAAGCTTAAAAAAAATTATTCTTTAGCTTGGAAATACTGTGATGCCATGACTTGGGATTTGCATTGAATGTGTTTATGCATATATTCTGCAGTTGCACTAAATAGGGAAAAAATGAGCTTAAAATGCAAGTAATAGATCAAAAAGTAGAATATATAACATCTTAGGCGTTTTTCAAGGGAGAAAGGTGACATTTGGGATTCAGTATTTTTTTGTTTTTCCCACAGAACAGTAAGGAAGGAGTGATCACTGTACTCTTGACAGAACAGTTGTTTCCTTATGGTGCAGTTTGATACATATATATATATATATAATCTAGTGCCCAAACGTAAGCAAAAGCTGTTTGCACTGTTTCCGCCTCTTCTCAGAGCAAACCTGACTGCTCCCAGCTGTAAGTATGAGAGATCTTACTTGCAAGGAAATAACCAGCCAATATAATATCGAACCTCCAATATAAATGTTTAAAGTCAAAATTTGCTTATTTTTTTCTTGAGATCAAGTGATGCTTTCAAATCCCAAATGGTTTTTGCTTTGTTTTTTAAAAGGCAGCAGGCTGAAATGAGAGATTAAGGAGGTGTCACTGTAAAACTCAGTCACAAGATCTGGGAAGTGGGTTCTTTATTTGCTGCATAGGCCCGGGAAGTGTGCTTGTGGGACGTCTCATAAAAGTCTCTGCGTTGTTTGCACCCTCACTGGCTTCGTTCAGTCTTTCTGAAGCGGGTGATAATACCATTGCCCCTGTAATTGTGACATTTGCTCAAGTCATTGTATTGTGGGTGATGGGTATTGTTTGAGTACTTGGGCCAGGTTCTGTGTAAGCTGCAACTTCAGTGCAGTTGCAGAACTCTACTGGTTCTGTGGTGGTACTCCATGTTAACACCAGTGCAACTGAAGAAAGCTCTTGTCTTCAGACAGTTGTATCATGGCCCAGCTCTTGTGACTTAAGCTCCCAGAAGGTTCTTTTGAGAAACATCTGCTCCATATTCTTCATAGAAGTTTGTAAATACAGAATTTTCACAGCACTGATTCTGTTACTGCATTTCCTAGTGCATCTTTTTGTTGTCTTGTTATTTGTACTGTATTTCTCTGTAGACTAAAGTATGTGGATTAAAGTATTTAAACTCGGTTTTTGCTGTTCCTCACTACGTGTAAAAGCAAATGTGAGTTTTCAACTCTGTAACAACCTGGTGGTGATGGTAACTGCCTGGCTCTTAGAGGGCTGCAGTATGAGATGCTGGATCGTTTTGAGACCGGAGTTGTACTTGTTGAACGCTGCAGCCATGCTTCTGCCCCAGATCCCTGCCGCAAAGACCCAAGTGTTTCAAACCTCAGATACACAGAAAAATTTCTAGACAACAGCGTAATGTCAATCAGAGGTAAAGCTAACGCGGTTTGGTAACCTACAAGGATGTCTCAGCAGCTGCTTGCCCCCTTCTGGTTCTTCCTTCTTCATGCTGTATTCACATCTGGGGAAAAGCTGAGTTTGTAGGGCTTTATAATAGATGGGTTTAAAATGGTTTAAAAACCCCAGGCTTCAATAGCGAGATGAAACGTCTAGATTGTTCCTTCTCACCAATGTTGGCAGTGATTTGGGACCTTAAAGCAGTGTGTGATGCACACTCTTTATTTAGTCTAAGGGAGGGAAATAGGCCTACAAATTCCTCATCTGTAAAGAGTTAATTTCTAAATAGGAGTTTTAAGAGGAGATGTTCTGGTGTTAGGTGGTACTAACATAAACGGGAGGGGGAAGGGCTGCTGAGCACGAGTCACCAAAATGCACCCGGGGCTTCCCACAGAAAGGGGAAAGGCTGCTGCTGGATCAGAGATCAAGTGGCTCAATGCTTTCTCCTGATGGCAGCAGATGGGTGACTTGGGGCTTTTGGAAGTGAATAACTCCTCCTATGGGGCCACTTTATCATAGTGTCAGTTCCCTCCCCAAGTTCTCTCCTCTGTTGCCCCATCTCATTTGCACAAAAGAGGGAACGGGCTCTGGCCTGGGAGCTCCTATATTATGCCACAATCAAACCTTTTAAAGACTATTTGTGTGTTGTTTTCCATTCAAGATGGGGTCAGAGCACAGATATTCAACAGGTTTTTTTCTTAGATGGTAAGACAATAGTTTCACAGAGCTTTGAGGATCACTGGCACTAACGTTAATACAAGATCTAGGTTTAATGCATTTTTAAATGTTTTTAGAACTGTTGGAGCGAACTGTGCACGGCACCAGCTTGAGCCAGCTTTTAGCCTGAGGTCGTGTAAGAAGTCGCACACCAGGTACGTGTGGGGAAGGACGTGGGATCTTAGAAAAGTGGAAGTCACGATGGAAATTCCATTTCTGTCTTTTGATAATAAAAGTAGATGTAAAATATTTGGTGACTGAAAAGTAAAAGTGGTTGTGTGGGGGTCCAAATAAGAGTCGGGGAGTCCAGTGTTAGACACTTGAGGGCTGAAACTCTGATTTCAGGATGTCTCCTCTAGCAAGTATGTTTTCCTCTTAAGGAAAAGCCCTAATTGCAGAAACGCAACAGGCAAACTCCGCTTCTCTTTCCGTGTGCATCTGTGGGCAATGTGAGACCACGCTGCTAACCGCACGGTAACAGATGGCCGGAGAGTCCTGGTGACCACGGGCGCTGAGCGCTGAGGGGGAACAATGCCCTGCAGATCCCAGCATGTGCCACCCAGCAGCGCCGAGGGCCATTGTCCCCGGCCTGCTGCGAAATCCCGATTCCACGCTCAAGAGCTGCAGAAAAGAGCCTGGCTCTTTCAGACCTGCAAAAGAGCAGCTCCCCATGTTGTTCATTGAAAATATGGAAAGGGCAATGCATATAGAAATCTAATTATTGGCAGGCACAGCCTGGCTTTTAGCATGATAATTGCGGGCCGTTGTGCTTTCTGGTGCATGGACCCCTCAAAGGTACTTGTGAAAGCAAAAGTTAAAACTATTGAATTTCCATCAGTCATTCCGTGTTTGCTTTGATTATGTTGACGAGATTTTTGTTTGTTCCCAAACTGCGATGAGAAACTGTTATTATTAATCACTTTTAAATATTTTTAAAGGCCAAGGGGGGCTGCCTGGCCGGTGGGATGCAGAACGCGGTAAGAAAAGCGGGATGCGATGGGGGAGCATCCCCATTGTACCACCCTCCCGTCCCTCCCCCCCGCCTTGGGGGTCTGTGTCTCCCTGTGCCGCCGCCGGGGACCCCGCCCGCCCGGTTGGTGCTCGCAGAGCGACCCGGGGGCGGGCGGACGGCGGGGTCCCGGCACCCCCCGCCTCCCTCCCGCCGCTGTCCCCGCCCCGGCGGAGCCGCGGCCGCCGGCGGAGACATAACAAGTGACGTGGGCAGGCGGGGCGGGGGGAGGGACGGATGGGACGGATCGGAACGGAACGGAACGGAGCGGGGGGATGATTATACCATATAAATCACCTGTGCATGCCCTGTGAATTGC
>JAOXNO010000003.1:32991059-33006345 GCA_028565335.1 Limnodromus scolopaceus
TTCCCTGGAGACATTCAAGGTGAGGCTCGACAAGGCCCTGGGAAACCTGGTCTAGTTGGGAGTGTCCCTGTGACTGCAGGGGAGTCAGACTAGATGACCTTTGAAGGTCCCTTCCAGCCCAGATGATTCTATGATTCTATGTGACCCTGCATCTCAAGTGACGGAAGCTGTTTTGGGCTGAGGGGTTTGTCATGGCAAGGGAGGTCCTTCTGCCTCGCTTACCACCTTCAGCTGGTGCAGAATGTTTTCGGATTTCCACTGTGATGGGCATCCTATAGGCACAGGAGGGAGCACTGCAATATAAGGAGAAACTCTGTCTGTCCATTAGCAGCCAGCTTGGTCCTGGACGTATGCACTGTGCCCCATTTCCTCTCGTAATTCACCAGTTCTTTAGCAATGATATGCAATGTAGTATTATAAGTAACGAACTGTTCTTTTTTTCTAGCTATGTGCCGTCCTTGTGACAACGTGGAACTTCTTATGGCCATTTGCAGCAGTGATTTTGGTAAGCTGACTAAAGAGAAGTCATTTGTCCTTTAATTATATGTTGATTATTTGAATTTATTTACTACTTCTCTTAAAGCAGCGTGACTGTGCTCTCTGATCTGAGAAGGAAACTAGCTGTGTGAAAAAAAATTTGAATGGGGAAAAGAAACGAAACCTAGACAGGAGAAGCTTCACTGTTCTCATTTCCTCTGGGCAGAAAGGTTACGATTTAACACTGAACTGAAAGTAATTCTCACAAGTGTGCTGCTGGCTCTCACTCGTAGCAAAGTCATACGCGTGTAGACGCACGTACAGGTTATACATGATCAATATGTTCCTTTTTATTTCCTTCATCTGTGGTTTGGGGGGTGTGTGTTTGTTTTTCCCCTGTGATAAATGTGCCCTCTCTCTTCCCTCGCGACTTGCACACTTCCTAGTTCTTTTTCTGCAGCCATGAGTTGTTTGTAACTGAGCTAAGGATTTCAGGTGATTTAAACTTCTTTTAGTGCCATACTGGTTCTGTTTCATGCCTTATGAGAAAACAAAGCAGTTATATTCCCTAAGATAAGAAACGATCAGAAGCACTGATTTGATGGTACATTAAAATATTTTCCCATTTTCTGTACTTAATAATGCAATATAAACTTTCTTCTTCTCTCAGTCGTGTTCTGTTCATTTAATTCCCATGCAAATCTGTAATTCTTTGATTATATCCAATAGCTAAAGCTGTTGAACCGCCTCTCCATGTGGCCACAATTATATTGCTGCAAATGTACCTATGTAAAGAGATAAACCCATGAACTATATTTATCCCTAACCAGTGTTTAAAACAAAACCCCAAAATACTGCTTTCCTTCTGGGGTTGCCACACTTCAAGGTTACTCATAAAATCACACACCGACATCATTGTGCTAATACAAGAAGTAGAGCGTGTGGCCCATAGACTGCTCCTGAGCTGGTAATTTTTCTTCTTCTAAATTAACTGATGGAACCCAGCCCATTGTTTCTCCTTGATGAAGTTATCAGTTCCCATGCGAGGCACTCCTGCCGCACTGCCTCAAAGAGCAGAGACTGACAGATGCGGGGCCCCGGCACACAATGGGGCACTGACACTCCCAGCAGCAGCCGACCAGAAGAAATAGCCCTTTGAACTGACTCTATTTATGGCCTGACTTCCTTGCCCTAAGCTCACAAATCGCTATCATCAACTTTTTTGATTAGAGAAAATAGCTGCTAATGAAAGTGTAAATGACACTGGGAGTGAATAGGGGCTTTATGGCTATTCTGAAGCTGGAGGTCTGCAGTCACTGGGCCTGAGCAGCGCAGGAGCAGCTTGGAGCACCAGGAAGCAGTGCATTATAGCTTGTCAATAGACTTGACTGCATCCGATTAAAAATGATGACACAAAGAGGGAGATGGAGAGCAGAGACATCTGTTACGCAAAATTCTGGATTCCCCTGGAAATGGAATTAGATGAGGAAGTTCTCAGAAACTTCAGAAATAAACTTTTTCTGCCTCTTGGGCTGTTGAGTTCTCTGTACCTGAATGAAAGAGTTTTGTGGCAGAACCATGGTGATGTTCCTGTTGCGTTGGTAACCTCTCCTTTGCTCAAGAGCACTTGGTTTCTTTCTGAGCCTTCACTCCATATGAAATTTACTTAATTAATAAAAGAAAAATTGATTACTGTGAAAGATGGGGCCAGTAAGAATGAGAAAGACGGCTTCAGGAGAGCAACACAGTCGGGTGGGATGTTTCATTCTCTGTACAGTTGATGCTTTCAGTCAAAAAGTCTGTGGCTTTTTATGCTTTCATTCCCAGAAAACATCTAGGATCGTTTTGGGAAAGGAGGTATATGTATGCTATGTGATTTTAAATAAGGCTTCAGATAAAGCCATTTTAAAGTTCTGCATGTTGTTGATCAACTCCCAAAGTGCCTTTGGATGGATGGATGAATGCCATTTTCTTTTCAGGGAGAAAATCCCAAACCTTTAAATGAAAAACATTTAATGAGCTCTTATTTTTCCCAAACAAATTATTCTAATTCTTCTTGGATCAGCTTCTGTTACTGCTGTCAAATCAAAAACTTCAGAGTCCCCTGGAGACAGGAAGGAGGTAGTCTGTGACAGTCATTGTCTTGGAACAGAGACTGAAAAAAATGAATCCCTGAGCTGACCTCTTTTTCACCTGCTTTTTTATCCTTTACTGCTACTTTGTATTATTGAGCAAGTTACACACTTTTTCCTCAGGTGTAGCTGTTTTGAATAGTCATAAGGCGCGCTTCCAAGCACGTAGCACAGTTTGTGCAGGGATCCTCTGGGTGCAGGATGCAGTGTAAGCTCAGACGTGTGCTCATCTGTAGGCGGTGGAGTGCAAACTGCACAACAAATCTGTTTCTCCAGTTATTTCATTCAGTGAGCTCCTAATACCTGACTTACTTACCTGCTGCTCCATAACCACCTGCTGTCTTCTTCACATCTAGTGGTGAAAGGATCTATCCGAAATGTTTCCCACGATTCAGAGAACCACATGTCACAGGTTGAAGTCAGCGTCCAGAAAGTCTACAGACAGAAAAACAGAATTTTCCAGCAGGATGAAGCGAGTGGTGAATGGCGAGGCCCTGTTCGAACCCTGCTACAGTGCAAGGTGAAGAAGGGAGGTGGAGTTTTCCTTTTCACTGGAAATGAACATTTTGGGGAAGCTTGGTTGGGCTGTGCTCCTCGGTTTAAAGATTTCATGTTTGTTTACCGGGCTGCCAGAGAAAGAGGAGCAAACCCGTGTGAGTTTCAGCTTGACTGACAAGAGTCATGCTGGAGCTGAGAGTTTAAAAATTTTAGCCCAGTCTTTGGATACTGAATCTGAAGGAGAGTTAAAACCAAGGACTAAAGCCAACAATTTCACCAAAACTGGGACCTGGAGAATTTCCTGAAGATAATGGCTCTGTGAACCTGGTGAACTCTGCCTTTTAATCCACATTTGCATTAATTGCATTAGTTTCTCCTCTTCACATCTTCTTTGCCTCACAAAATAACTCTGAATTTTGAAATGTTATCTTTTTTGTGGTTAGAAAGCAGCTTGTGCTCAGTATTACAAAATTCTCTCTAACATCTTCTCGGTGTACATACTATGTGCTTTGTCTCTAGATTTTTTTCTCTCCTCCCCCATTTCTACTTGATTTCCCTTCCGAATGACTTCTTTTATTTTTTTTAACAAGATAATTTCTGTCCATCTCACCACTTCATCACTCCCAAGTGTTCCTAAGATGAAGGCTAACTCTAATCTTAGCCATAGTTACTAAGCCTCCAGGCAATCGGCAGCTTTGCCAGGTTTTTTGCCCTCTGTTTGTTAGCAGAGAGATTCTGAGAGACCTTCTGAGGCAAAATCACAGCTGGTGTAGTTCTGCAGCACTCTGTTGACAGTGTCTGATTTTGCTCCCCGTGCAAACAGGTCAATGAGGGATATTGCACTTTAGCTAATGTGAACACTAACACTGTGTCCTATTGGAGGAGAAAAGGTGTTTGGGAAATGCATTGAAGTAATCAGAAGTTTTGGTTGTAGCATTGCCTGTGTGAGAATGTAACGTTTGGTATTCATGGGACTGGGCCCACAATTAGCTCTCGTTAGTGTGTAGTGCACAACAGAA
Source organism: Limnodromus scolopaceus (assembly GCA_028565335.1). Taxonomy (NCBI): domain Eukaryota; kingdom Metazoa; phylum Chordata; class Aves; order Charadriiformes; family Scolopacidae; genus Limnodromus; species Limnodromus scolopaceus. The sequence continues at coordinate 32,995,186 of JAOXNO010000003.1, forward strand.
CGGACCCACACAAACTGGCCTTTGTAAAGTATTGGAGGATGTACAGGGGTATCTGAGTACTTGGGTTTTGAGAGCTGGAGATTAGTGCTACATTTGAGATTTTAAATGGAGTACTTTTCTTTGGTTGGTATTTGCACAGTAACTAGGAGATAAAGTATGTTATTTTATTGTTATCAATCAATGTTATTGATTGGAGGTACTGTGTTTCTTCTTGTTTTGTATATTTGTATATGTCAAACCTGTGTGGGTTTCTGCCTTTTAAAGAGGCCTTAGCCATTTCTTGTAGCATTAATGTCATAATTAATATTTGCTTTCATAGAGCATCATCCCTTTGAAATAATGTGTTCTTTTTAAAGCAAGTAAGTAGTTTGGTGAATGAGCAGTTGAAAAAATAAAATAACCCAGTGTGAAGTGAAACAACATACTTAAAAACGCATGTGATCTGGTGATTTAATCCACAGCTCTGTGGACTTGTTGGCCTTGCAGTGAGCAACCTGAAATCCTTGCAATCAGTGAGAATAATTAAGAGCTTGTTCGAGATCGTGCATGTTGTATGTATTAATTCTGTTTGACTGTAATCTCTCTAGATTGCATAAAGTTAACTACCTTGATACCAGTAACTAGTAAAGGTGCCTGCATGTTTCCAAGTGGTGGGCTAAAAAGCTTTTTTAGAGAAAATCTTTTTGGTTTCATTTGTTTCAGATTTTAAACAGGTATTCTGGGGAAAACACATAATGCTAGAGTTCCCACACTAAAAAAAAGTTCTGCTGGGTCAAAGTCAGTTGTGCTATTGCTGTTTACATTAGGTTCAAATTTCTTCCAACATCAGGACTGAGGATGTTTGGATACAGACATGAGTAACAGTGGGGCAAAGCAGCTAGCATTTTTGTTGAGGTAAGATGGAAAATTTGAATCAGTGGAAGAGCAGTAAAGTAGTTGAAGAGTAACATAAGATAAGGTCATTCACTCTTTAATTTCAGTGACTTCATTAATGTCACAAGGTGGACAGCCAATATCACAGCAAGGAACTGTGGTTAGGTCAGGGCATTTTAATTTCGTCTCCCAGTGTTTTAAGATCTGTCAGCTTAGAGTGATACTGTGGTTTTCCAAGTACTTAGTTTCGAGGGCAGCGAGCAATGTTTCTTGCCCTGGCGCCTTACCTCACATAGTTTGTAACTGAACAATAACGTCCTTTCTTTAGCCACAGTAGAATAAAAACTGAAGAAAAACTGAATACTCTCCCTTGCACTGGCTGGGTTAGCTTGCTTATGTATAACAGCAGCCAACAGTTGCATTTCTGTGCTCACTCTGGTCTTCTCAGACAAGAAGAGGTTGAACAGAGACAAAACATATTATGCAGCTCGTAATGCCCACTGCTTCATTATGTGTGTCATCAAATGTATCTCGGGTTCACCCACGCTGTTTTATTTGCCCCCCTTGCAAACAGGCAGAGACCAATTTTATCAAAGGCATGAAGCATTGAAACTAGCAAAAAACCAGCCAATTTATAAGAGATAGGAAGGTGGGCTGACAGTAAGAGAGGTGAAGAATAGCAACAAGGTGTTTAAGCTACAGCTGACCATAATTCATGCTTAATGGTTAGAGTCAGCATCTTCCATAAAGCTGCAATCTTCCCTGTAAGATCTGTTCTGATGCTTGGTCTCTACATAGATACCTTGTTTAAGAGGTATCTAGACATCCTAAAGGAGATGTAATCAGTGCAGTTCCAGAGGTCTATTATGGGAAGTTCCACATCCCAGGAGTTTGTAATTTTGTGTTCAAGAGCCACATATGGCACAAAAAAAACCCTCTTCATTCAACTGTTTCTCAAAAACTCTGTGGCTTTTCCTCCTTTTAAGATGAATAAATAGGGTCAGGTGGCCTTACAAAAGTCCAGTGCTTCATGTGTTCAGGGAAAAGGTACCTAAGAACAAAGCACAGATGCTAAAAGCATCTTCATGATCATCTTCATGGTTTTTTTCAATCTTTGGGATCTATTTCTCCAACTCTGCATATAAGAGAATGGGGTCAGAAGGGGTTAAATACTATCACTGTTTTACTCCTGGGCTCAGTGGAATTTGGATGCCAGCTCTCATTAGTGCCCACTTTAAGATTTGAGGTAGACCTGGTATGGGGAAGGGGGGGCCTAAGTTACAGTCAGAACACATTTGTGAGCAACTGAAGCAAAGTGATCTTCCTTCTTTACTGTGGTTAAATTTAACCCAATGAATTATCTTTACTGAGGAGAGCATGTTGAACATTTTCCCCTTCAGCAGCGTAAGCTGAAGTCTTTCAGCATCTTCCAGGAAGGAAGTGAAGCCTTTTCCATAATCCTTCTGATCTGTAGCATTTCATAAAGCATCATTATGCACTTAATCTGTTCGTTCTTTGCTGGACATGTGCTTGATGTGTAGATAGAGAATCAAAAGAGGAACAGGACGTTTCCCCCTTCACTGAAAGACAAAAGAAGCGCAAGAATCTCTAATGAGGCTTTGAATGACTGGACCAACACCATGAAGTAACAGTTCATGAATAGGCTCTGGGGGCTAAGTCATCTTGAGTTATTTGTATGGGGTTTTGCCTGCTTACAGCAGGATGGATTTGGCCCTTTTTGAACACAGCCAGTCTTTTCCTTGTGCCTACCTTGCCTTTTCTGTGCACTTTCAAATGCACTGAATTTTCAATACACCATTTGGCAGGAAATTAATTGAGTACAGGCTTATTCCCCTTATTAGAGGTTTGATTCATTCACTCCCTTTCTCCAATATTATTATTTTTAATATAAACATTTCACTATTGTTGGCTGAAGTGTAAACTCAACTTTTGTCTCAAACAAAAGGATAAAAGTCCTGTTTGTGTAAGAAAGCGGGACAGGTCTTCTGTCACAGTATGAAATGGCAAAGCCATGGCTTTGGAGACCTTAGAGTTCTAGAGGGAAGCCATAGGAGCTGTGTGCCAAAGTCTCCAAATCAGGGGTTTATTCCGAGATTTGCCACTGACTCATGTATCTAACACCTTCTGCTGTCAGTGAGAGAGACCCTCCCACAAGCTCATTCTGCACTGAGGTTTGTGTGCTTAACTTCAATATGGGAAGAGGAATTATTTTTTTCTTTTTTTCTGTCCTTGACCAAGAGTCCACCTTTTATTCTTTTCTAATGGTCTTAATCCCATTCTGTTGAAATCTAGCAAGGCTTCCAAAGTAGCCACAGAGAGTCCGAGATAAGAATATTTATAGTTTTTCTAAATGCTTTTTTTCCCCCTTCATTTCAAAGTGATGAGTTTTAGTTTCAGTATGTTGTGGTGATAATTTAGAGACATGTAATTCATGCTCCTGTAATTAATACAGTCATGCTTAGTATATTTATAATTTTGCTAGGATTACATCCCAAAACAATGTTTGAGAAATTATTTCCCTAAAGATAGAGCAATGGCTACCTCTAACTACCTAACTAGTGTAGTTAAAGGAATACTCTCACTGTTGCCCATAGGGAAGTACCCAAAATGAATCAAGGGGCCAACAGGGAATCCAGGAGCTCCAGATGTCCCATCAGACCCATCATCACAACACACCACAGAGCTACAGCAGCTTCACTGCTAACTGAAGTTACAGACAAATTATCAATTCCTTACTTATTACAGTGCCGAGACTAAGGAGAGCCAAACTGCTCGAGTATCTCTTTCACGCCAAATGAATGTTACTTGAATCAAAGGATTTGCAAGAATGATATTCCTGACTCCAAAAGAGAAATTTCATTTAAAAGTGTGGCTGATGGTTTGATCTAAAACTTTGGTTTCCGCTTTGTATAAATGGAATCATATACGAATTACCTTGTTACAGTCAGAGGAATAAAAGTAGGATGTGCTTCTAAAGCACAACATTTCTTTACAGACAGAAACTCCCTCTAACTTGAAGGAAAAACCTAACTGAAAGCAAAAAAGAATTTCTTCCTCCACCAAGAACCACTTGATTTTTAAAACAGAACGTAGATGCTATAAAAAGTACAACTTCTTTTCTCACATTGTATTAAACTTCTTAATGTTTTTCAAACACAGACAAAATACAACTAACTCACCTCCTTAAAGATCTGTTGAACTAATTTAGGATCAAGAATTGCTCATAATGGTGTTTTCACATAGATTATCTGCCTCTTTTCAATTAGCTTTTATTATTTTAATGGTGGCGGCTCCTGCCCCCCCTTCCCTTAGTGCTTTGGCCCGACTCGCATAATTGCCTATATTTTATGTAAATGGAATTGTTACACCGTAAAATGATATACAAATGTGTCTACTACACAAAGTCCAATAAATGGTGTGAATAAACCCATTATTTTCAATGTAACGGCATCTGATAGCAGCCTGGGAAACACAGGGCTGACAGATGTGAGCCCATGACAAGCCCTGGAAAAAACTGAATGAGGAGCACTCTGTCAGACCACAATTAATTGACTTTTGAAATAACTCCTTTTTTTTCACAGTTCTACTTGGCTGAGCAAGATTCACAAATTGCTGTCTTGAACTTTTTAATGGGACAAAATAGCTGCCAATGAAAGTCTAAATGACATGGGCTCTGAATGGGAGTCATACAATGACCACACCGTGACATGTTTTTAACTGACATATTGATTATTTGAGAAGTAGCAGCCACTCAATTGGGAGGGAATCGGGAAGGGGGGGAAGAGATGGGAGGGACTCAGAGAACAGAAACAGAGCCTGTTAAACACTAGCCAAATACCATTTTATGTTAGGAAGAAAAACAAGTATAGAAAACATCCCAATAAACATCTTCACATACGTTCCCAGAAAACGTATACGTTCCACTGGCCGCAGGGGGAGGCAGCAGCTTGCAAACCACTTCTGTCTGATTTCACTGAGTAGTATTAGGAATCATCACCCATTGCTGCTTCCAGACGTAATGTGAGCTGGCAGACACTGGACATCACCTAAGGCTTTTTCAAGCAACCCCATTGTACATAATATGTCCTTAGTCATTCATTTTCCTCCACCTGATGACCATGTTTTGCTTACCTGAAAAGTTCCATTCACTGGATAGGATGTTCCCCTCCTCAGCTAGGATGCAGGGTTACTGGTAAAGGGGATGTAGCTCAGGCAGAGGAGATAGCTGAGGAGGGTGACAGTTCAGAGGACAGCAGAGCCTGTGCAGCTCTCCTCCTCTTCTCCCTTTCCCCAATTTTCATGTAACTTTGGGTTAAGCAGTAAAAGGCCTGCTATTTTGTACATTATAGCATCTTTATTTCTGCCTGCCTTCCTGCTTCCTTCAACTTCAAGCACAGAACAAGACATTTAGAGTTAGGCTTTACCACGACTATTTATTGAATTCATAATATCACAATTAATTCACTTTACGGCTAAAAAGATCAACAATAGTCAGCTTCTAAAAGAGTTACAGACATAGTCATAAAACAGATGGCGTAAAAATCTATGTCTCTTGCCCTGACAAGGATGTCTGGCTGATACATATCTATACGAGATAACATATAGCATACATACTGAATACATGGCTGATTGATCAACAGGTTTATCGTTACATTAAGCGTTTATTTTTTTAAGTGCAGTATTTTACTAATGTGTTTAAACAGATCAGTGTATTTTCAGTGGTGTTTCTCGATTTACTCTCAATTGTACATTAATATGCAAATCATTTGACATTACCATGGTTTTATTAACACGAGAATTAATTCTTTTTGTAGACTGGGTAAGTTGAGTTGTTTATAGAACTAAAAAGAGAAACATAATTAAAATACATGAAGGTATCTACATTTTGTTTAAAATCAGTACAGCTTTGATAGTTACTGGCCAAGTAAAAAGACTTCAGTTGCATTGAGAGGCTTATGAACCATTACTTATCATACTACAACTAATATTGTACCACCCCAATCATAGAATTGTCTAGGTTGGAAGGGACCTTTAAGATCATCTAGTCCAACCATCAACGTAACTGATTAAAAAAAACACCCACAACCCATCACTAAACCTTGTCAATGTTTTGATATATCCAAGATATCTGAAGCTAAACTAAATAACAGTCTTCAGAGGTGCAGCAATTCAGTTACGCGCTTCTCATTTCATTCCACAGTAACAGCAACTCATTCTATCCTTTCTAGTCATAAAAAGAACAGAACGAGGAACACAGCGGCAGGCTTGTTTCACTGCCTGTAATCCAGAACACCTTCTGTGTTATACACCATTGGTCATACACCAATGCCACATTTAAAGAATCCAACAGTGTCCAACGTGGAGGAATAAGAGCTCTTCTTTACTTTGCTCCAGGCTACGGCTAAAGCAGCCCATAGACTTAAAGGTTAATAAACACCCCTTCAAAGTCAAGAAGCAAGCAACAGAAAATGCGGACTTCCTCCGCTGCACAAACTGCCAGAGCTTTTTTCCCCCATGACCAAGGGCCCAGCATATTCCTTCAGTGCCTGCTCACTGATCTGCAGCCCCGTGGCCCAGCCCAGCAGCTGAAGGGAGAGGATTTCTCAGAGGAAACCGCTCCTGTCCCTCACTGCTGAAAAACTGGAAATGCAGGAAAAAAAGTTTTGCAGTTACTGTTGGCTCCTATGAGGACAGCACGTCCTCCTTCCACACATTTTGAAGGGTTCTGCTTAGCTTGGTGGTTTAAGTGCTGCCTGTGCTTTGGAAAGCTGAGACCCCTGAGATGGTACAACTACTCCAGAGACAGCCATGGCACTTTTAGGTCCACCATTGATTCCAGATCCTACTCTGGCCAAAGAAATGGAAGTGTCTTATCAGACTTGCGCTTTCCTTGACAAAGTACTAAGAGTTTACAAACCAAGTAAAAATAGAGACACCAAGCCTGAATTCCTGCAAGCGTCTCTCTAGAGCATTTTGGCTAATGTGAATTGTAGTCACAGAAGTTCTTCCGAGCCTTGTAACATTTCCCTTCCAAACTGCCAGCAGTAGCTTTGTGTTTTATTTCAGCAAGTGCCATAAGGAGGAGTCTTACAAATCAAAGTTCAGGAGTTTTCTCCTGTGAGCTTCCCTGTTCCTCATGGGCTACTACAAGAAATAAGCTCTAGCACGTCCAGAGGCATCAACAAGATAGAGGCCCAATAACCATGAGATCCAAATACCTTGATTGCCTACTGATTGATTTAAATTTGTAAGGAAAAAAGGCAGAAGTACAAATTCCTCTGTACCTGGTGAGGACTTCTGAAGACATACCACAATCCAAGGCAAAGAACCCGAGGAGAATTAAAAATCCATTCCAGTGGGAATGGAAATACATTCTCCTTTCTGTTAATTCCCTGTATGTTTCAAGAGACTCACCCGTTTGCCTGCAAGCTTCATGCAGAGAGGAAACAGCATTTTCTAGGTACTGTGCACACTGTCTTGAGACTCCTTAAATGAGAGTCCTTGTAACAGGTAGGAAATCCAGTTTTTACCACATTAGCTGCTGAAAATACACCAGCAGAGAATATCTTGCTTCACAAAGAGGAAAATCTTTGTGACAGGAGACCCTGCTTTTGGTGAACAGCACATTTATGCTCCCTACGCAAGCCAAAATGCACTCCCTGAACTCCTCAACACACACCAAAAAAAACCAACCAACCAAACCCCATTGAAGATTCTTCGGTGCGAAGATGTGAAGCATGTTCTGGGTCAGAATATGAGACAGAATGCTTCATCCCACAAACTGTATTACTACAGGGTGCACACTACTGCTCTGCAGGATGTCTTCCTGAAGACTCTCTGCGTGTTCCCAGTCTCTGAGTCAGTGTCCTTTATTTCCTGACAATTCTGACACCGTTTCTTATACATCAACTCTAAAAGTCTCTGTATTTCCATTCTGGTCAGTTTTGTCATACTGGCTTTTATAACATGGTGTCATAAGACCTGAACTTACTGATTTTAATAGGTTCTGTACTGTCTCCTGGAGTCACGCGCTGAGAACACGTGTATTGTAAATCCTGACTACGGACAACAGCCTGCGTACAGAGAAAAAGACAATGCTGAGACCTACCACAAAGCCTGGAACCTGAATTTGTCAAGGAATTCTTCCTGTTTCTTTCTCAAATGTGTTATTGTTACCTGTGAAACACATTTAGATCTGAAAATTACTTCTGGGGATCCTTTACAGCAAACCACAGAAGCCACAGTAGCTACTGAAGACGTGTAAGGATTGATTGTATCACACCTTTGCTCTTAGAAGGACCATCAAGGTCTTCTGCAAAACCTTTCATCGTAGTTTTTACCATCATCCGTGTTTTACTAAATCACTATCTAAAGGCTTTAGCAATTTAGACCAAAGAATCAGCAGAAATCCCAAAGTGCTTAAAAGAGATAATATATTTTGTCTCAAACAATCTATCTTTGAGACTTCTTAGACTAAGCCGTATAAAGACAACTTGCTGCAGGACTGATTATTTGCATACCTAGGCAAACTAAATTAAGATATGAGACCTTACTGTTTCACTTAGCGGAGAGTGAGAACAGTGCCACTGGAAAACAACCAGAAGGCAGGGTACAAAGCTTCAGTAAACTGGGCTTTGAATTTATAGATCAAGTTATGCTTCTCCCCAACGGCCATGAAAATCACAAAGCCTCCCTCACAGTGGAGCAGCACACCGATCTTAGTAGCCTTCACGTTGGGTAAGCACTTTTCAACATCATTATGCCAGGATGATATTTTGGAATTAAGCCACTCAATACACCAAGAACTGCTGTTCCTCCCCAGGCGACTCCCCGGCCCCTGCCGCTCCATGCTGCCGTAGCAGATGCCAATGCCACAGAAGCTGTTCTGCTGCAGCTCTACTTCCCAGTAGTGGACGCCTCTCTTGAAGCACTGGAACCCCAGCACTTGGGAACAATCGGTGAAGCGCTGAGGGTGGTAGTCATAATGCAGGGGGGTGTCCGAGACAGACATCCTGGTGTATCTCTCAGACAGCATCACTTTATTATGAGCTGTGTTGAAATCCAGCGTGATGTTAGCAGTATCTGCAAGGACATGAGTTGTTTGAAAGTACTGAAGAGCAAAGCGCCGTTATTTACACTGGCCTGCCTGGGCACTCGTTCCTGCATGGGTTTATCTCCCTGCTCTGCTCTCCTCCACGGTGCAGGCAGTTCTTAGGGCCACAGTAAGAGCTCTGGGTCCAGCTGCAGCTCTGTGTTACACAGCAGGCAAACGGAGGGCTGCATCCCCAGGGGATTCCTTCACCACCCAAATACATGCTGGCAGGAGGTGGATCACTGATCCGGCAGCGAAAGGTATATCACATTGTATACCATCTGCTATAGCATCTTAAGTAGGCCATTGTGAGCTCACTTAAAAGCCTGCATTTCATTTCAAACTAAAATCCAGTTCATTACATCGTATTTCTAGGCTACCCTAATGAAGCCATTTGGGGGAAACCAAAAGCAAACTTTACCTTTGTAAAGGTACAAGATGACCAAAAATTGATCAAATTTATCTGGCAAAAGAACTACTTAGAAACCTCCTGTCCCCTTTTCCTCCAAAAATTTCCTTCATTTGTAGCAATTAGTTGATACCCTACTAAGCTAACTGAACCCCCTCAAAGGTATTTCTGTCAGGTAACCACAGAGGGCACAGAACACCAGTGCAGCAAGTGCAGAAAGTTTGTCTTTACATAGTGTAACGTTGAGTGTCTTACACTGCAAGAGCTCCTCCCTGGGTTTCTTCAGAAAGCTGTCGAGAAGTTCTTTAGCTGCAGCAGCGGCTGCAGGGCTTACTGTTCCCATGGTTGGTGCTGTGTCAACAGAAAAGAGAGTTTGGCCAGTTGGGAAGAAACCTGCATGCTCAACACACAGCCACAGACACCCTCACGTTGGAGCGGGCCTCCAGAGGTTACCTGCCTTGGCCTTCTACTCCAAGCAGGGTTAAGTTCAATATTAGCTCAGGTTACTCACAGTCTTGTCAAGTTTGGAAAATCCCCTGTTGTCTCTGAGCAACCTCTCTCAGTGTTGATCGCTCTCAGTGTGACTAGTAAGAGCCTTCTCAGAGCAACAGTTGAACAACAGAATACAGCAACACGGGTGACCATCTACTTATCATTTTAAGAGCAGTCAATGAAAATTAGGATAAGTATGCTGAACGGTCGGACTTACCAAGTTTAACAGGTTTCTTTTTCTCCTCTGAAATAAAAAAAAAAAAAAAAAAGGGAACTGTGAGTTCTACCGAAACTGAAAAGCCACTGATAGACTATGCCATCTCTAAAGCCATCATCATCGCTCTTCCAAAGCTGCAGCAATAAATAAATTTTGCTTCCCATTTCACAGGGTCGTAAGCCTGGAAGGAGCTTCAGCTCTACTCCAAGATGCAGTGTTTTAGGGCAAGTGGTAATGAGCCTGTTCCCATGACTACACCTTTTCTTTTTACAACAGGACTTCTAGTGCCTCAACAGGAGCTACAAGTCCTTTCAACTCCAGATTCCCCAACAGAAACCCACTGAGTGCTCCGCACCTGGGGCTTGTGAATGGAAAGGACCATGTGTCAAGAACTCAGAGGAAGTAATAGAAATGGTTTCTTAATACTTGGATTTATTTCAAAAAGAGACTATGGAGGATATTTCAAATAGGCTAGAGTGCCGCATCAATACCAGTATCCGGACAAAACTGTATTGACAGGCCCCAGTATCATCTGCCACAATGACTGTCTCCATCACTCCAGACTTAGACTGTAGGCAAGACGTGGACAGCAAAACGTTTGACTAAGGCTACTGTTAATCACCACTTACTGGTATCTGCCTCCGCCTGCGGAGTGGCTTGACTCTGGGGAGGGTTTTTCTCTTTCTGGGTATGCTCTTGTGAGGGAGGGGGGAGAAAAAAAACACCAGAATGTGAACAGCTGATAAGCAGGATTCAATACATACAAATCCATCAGACAGACAGATGTTTAGTACAAGTGAGAACAAACCTGCAAGAGCCAGAGGGTGGGGAGGCTCTGCCTTGTTCTACAGCCTGCACCGACACTGCCCTGGGCACACACTGAGGGCAACACAGCACCGTGTCGGGGCAGCTGATGGGGCACCCATCACCAAACAGCCCAGCACACCCACCCTTCCCCACGCCAAAGTGCTCACTACAGATAATCATAGAATGGTTTGGGTTGGAAGGGACCTTAAAGATCATCGAGTTCCAACCCCCCTGCCATGGGCAGGGACA
>JAOXNO010000003.1:33006445-33021127 GCA_028565335.1 Limnodromus scolopaceus
GTGCGCACATCTCTAGCTCCTCTTGCTTGTTCCCCATGCTGCGTGCATTTGTGTAAAGGCACTTCAGCTGGGCACCTGATGGGGCTGACTTACTGGCTGGAATGGCTCCCTTTCCTTCGTGTTGCTCTTCAGGTGGCCTTTGTGGTGTTTTGTCTGCGATTCCCGTATTTCCTTAACATCAGACCTGTCCTTGAGGCTCGTGAGGCAATCACCCCCCTCCCCCTTCACTGCATCACCCTGCAAACAGCTCCTGGGCAACTGCTTGAATTCATAGTTAGAAGAGGATAATGTTCTTTAGCACTTACGTGGTCCTGGAGGCTTTTTTTTGTTAGAAGCTGCTGCTGGAAAGGGCTTAGTTTTCACAGGTGTCATTTTTGCTGCAATAGTGATATTTTACATTATGGTTTGTGTTGCCAGGAACAGTAATGCATTAGCAAGAACATTCTTCAATCTTATTTTTCAGTTACGTGAATAGAACTTCAGTGATACTCAGCAGAGATGGAAACTGCATAGACAATACCCGTGCCCCAGTCCAAGAGATTCTTTTGCTTAACCCGGTAAGTAGGGCTTTGTTCTACAACACTTACAGGATCACCACCTTTACAGATGAGTAACCAATAGTCCTATCACTCTAAAGCATTTTGTGTCTCCCCTCAGATCCCCATCCTAACTGCATCCAACCCTGCTACATAATAAAAACATAAATTACTGTAATGAGTAAAGGCTGAGCTGTGCCAGAAGGGCATAGTAACATGATAGTCACCAGCTTATCCAAATATAGATAAAAGTGAAGAGACACCAGCACATTTTTTTCTCCTAGTTTAGGCCACACTGTAGCATTTTTGTGTGGAAATGGAGAACTGCAGAAGTTGGAGGACTCTATTTGTATTAACCAACTGTATTTGCTGCACTAGTTTTTTTTTTTTTTTTTTGGATTGGTGGGAGAAGATCCCTCATTTGAGCTCAAAGTCAAGGCAGAAAATGCCAGTTCTCCCAGTGATACAGTACCTTCCACTTTCTTCTCCCTGCCGTAAGTCACGGAAAGTTTCACAGTGTCTTTAAGGTTAATGGCAGACTGGTAAGTGGAATGTATCAAGCTTTGGTCTATTTCAATTACAGGGACAAAAGCGTCTTTTGTTGATGTTCCTTGCAGTGCTGCTGCTCTCTGAAATGACAAATAGAAGCTCTCATGCAGCCCACTGTGTAGCAGACAGAAAAATACAACCAAGTTACTTTAAGTGGGGAGGGGTTTGTGCATTCCTCTCAAATTCAAAAGAGCAGAGGGTACAGTCAGACACGACCCATGGCAAAACTTCTGAATCAACCCACATGCATGAATTCCAAACTGGTGCCTGAAGCAGCGAGAAAGGTCTACTGGATGGCACCACAGCACCGAGCTGCAACACCTCATGGAGATGAGCAGCGGCTGGACTGGGGGGAGTTACAAGACACCACTTCAGCGCTCTTTCATTGGTATTTGTGTACTTATCAGTACGTCCTTATACAGCAGGTTCTTGCACACAACGGCATTATCATTTGACCGAAAGTGTCTGGAGAGCAGGACTAGCACAGCAGGTTTTTGCAATTCTGCATTCTAGAAACACAAAGAATTGGATTCGCGTTTCAAGGACATATTACCTTCAAAAACAGAATGTCATCAGTTTCCGTCAGTGCCACCTCAATCTGATCTCTGAGAGACTGAATTTCATTCTTCTTACTTCCCAGAACACCATAAATATAATCAAACTTGTTGCAAACTCTTTTTTCTTCATCTGCAATTAGTTTTAAGATCTCATTTTCTCTTTCTTCAATTAAAGCTTTTATTTCTGAAAACTCACTTCTGATCAAATCTTTCTTTCTGGAAACTGTCTCCTGGAGCAGAGAAGAACAGACATGGGTTTCAAAAGAACAGTTTGTGGACAAAGTACTGCTTACTGCTACTACAGGAAAGCCTTTGAGGAACACGTAGGCTTCAATTACTTGAAACAGTGAACAAAAAAGCTATGTATTTCTATGTAGCTTGGGAAGAAAACATTTACTGTGGGTCTCCAGAGCCCTGCTGCAGGGGCTGGCGGGCAGAGGCCAGGTCAGCCATGCCATCTAGTGGTCACCAGCGCTGGGACAGGGCTGGGACACCGCACAGCCGCTTGCACCACTGTACCTGTTTTCTGCCTCCAAGATGTGGCATCTCTGGTTAATAAAAAGTTATTCCTGATCCTCTGAGAGATGTTCCAGAGGAGCACAGAAGTGCTGCCCCAGCGGCTTTTCAGTTTCTTGCTTCCCACCACTCAGTTCAGAAAGGACGGTACAAGTGAGACGTACCCGATCCAGCACAAACAGCAGCCCCCGTCATCAGCCGAGAGCAAGGATTAGTTGTGGTCATTCATGGGAAGAGACATCCCAACTTTCTGCACTGGTGCAGCCGTTACGGCTCACTAATCCTTTGCGGGGCTGCACAGAGCGGCACTTTCTGGTGCACGAGGAAAGGAGGGGTTTGGGCCCCGTTGCGGGTCAGGTGTGCCAGCACATGCGGGTACAAAGCCCTTGCACGGCGGTTGGGTTACTCCTGTCTCCCACAGAGCTGCCTGGCTCTGCCAAAATGCCTCTTTCCTGTTCCTTCCCAGTTATGTCTTCTCCTGCCAATGCAATCTCAACACTACAGCCTCACAACTACTCACGAGAGCACGAGCGTTAACAGCACACCGTGGGCAGCGTATGCCAAGCAACCTGGCAGCATTTTGAACAGTTACCCACTTACAGCAGCTTGGCTTTGGTTTGTTTTCACAGTGCTCATTGCTCGAGCAGCTCTTTCACTCTGATTATGCAACTCCATCAGTTTCTTCTTCAGCGCCGACTGCAACAGAAGAGATCAGAAAGTATTTTAGAAAGGCAGTTGCCGTGTCTGCTCTGTCGGGCCGTGCTTACTGGAGTAAGAACTGTATTTACAGAACGTTTTAAATAACCCCTGTAAGCATTTAGTACTAACGATTTATGTTTTACTGCACCTTAAACGTTGCAGGATACAAAAGCACCTTTCTGCACAGGGTTGTGCAACCGGCACCCTCCCTGCAGCTCCACCTCTCCCAACAGCGGGACACACAGTGTTCCTTTAGTTCAAGGTGCTGCTAAGCTAAACCAGGGAGGACTCCGTAGGGTAAACGGTACACATGCTCACTAAACAGATGGGAGTTTGGCCTCTTAAACTTTTCAGGCGTGCTCTGATTTTCAGCTGTGCTCACTGTAAGATACAAAGGCCAGGTTTCCCTCCCTTCTGCTCTGTGGAGAGCCTGCTCCTGGTTTTTATGGAACTCTCCCTAGGCAACTCTTATAATCCTTTGCTTCGTAAGAACACAGTCAGAGCAACGGTCTGTCCACAGTCCCCCGCTCAGCCTGTGCTACAGCCAGGCAGCACACCCTATGCTGTGAGCAGCAGAGGAGGCTCGGGAGCTGGTGACAACACTCGCAGAGGGGGGAGGCCTCGCCGGTCACCCAACCCAAGACAGGGGCTGGCAATCAACCCCGTCACAGCATCTCAGAGCACCATCTTGGAGAGAGCAGGGAAACGCAAGGAACGACTCTTGACCACGTGCTCAAGCGCATGTTGGAGGGCAGATAATGGTTTGCCAAGGCCAGGTCTTGGTCCAGCCTCCTCCTGACACTCCACAGCCCAGCACCCAGGGACCCAGCAGACCCCAGGGGAGCAAATGGGTAGCTCTCGGAGGGTCCTCCAGCCCTGGGCAGAGCCAGCCACCCCCGCCTGCCCCAGCCACTCACCTCGGCGTTGGCTTTGGCCAGCTGCAGGGGGCTGGTGCGACACAGCTTGTGGCCGAGGAGGCAGAGGGAGCAGATGCAGATGCCATGCTGGCTGCAGAAGAACTCGAAGATCTTGTTGTGCTGGCGGCACTTGCGCTGCTGCAGGTCGCGCAGGGGCGGGCAGAGCTGGTGGTCGCGGAAGGCCGGGCTGTCCCGGTGCGGCTGCAGGTGCTCGGGGCAGAAGGAGGCGGTGCAGGTCAGGCAGGTCTGCACGGCCGGGGCCAGCCGGCAGCTGTCGCAGTAGACGGGGGTCGCCTCCTCCCCGCACCCCACCGCATCCTCCTCCTCCTGCTGCTCGGCCCCGGAGCGGCCCCGCAGCTGCTCCACCACCCGGCACAGCACCGTGTTCTTCTGCAGCTGCGGGCGGCCCGGGAAGGTGGCCCGGCACTGGGGGCAGCTGAAGTCCTCCGACTGCCCGGCCCAGGAGAGCTCCAGGCAGGAGGCGCAGAAGTTGTGGCCGCAGGGCACCGTGACGGGGCTGCTGAAGAGGCTGAGGCAGATGGAGCAGGTGAGTTCCTCCTCCAGCGCCGCCAGGCCCGGCTCCGACGGGGTCAGCGCCGCCATCGCCTCAGCCGCTGCCGTCCCTTAACTCCAGAAACGAAACTGGGGCTGGAGCTTTCCGGGAATTTACGCGCCCCGATCCCGCCCCTGCGGGAGGGGCGGCAGCCCAGGGACCGGCCCCGAGACCCGCCCGCCCCCGGCCCTGCCCCGCGGGACCGGGACGGGATGCTCCGGGGAGGCCGGTGCCGCGTCACCCATCGCAGCCGCTGTGCCTGATTTCAGATTTGGTTTCTAAACCAAAACTGAGTAATTTCAGCTGCGAAGGCCCACCCGGGCGGTGGGGAGCGCTGGCTCCCGGCTGCCCCTTCCGAGAGCGGACAAGAAGAGAACTCCGGAGGCTCCGGCCGCCGTCGGGCTCCTGCACGGGCAGGCGTGTGCTCCCGGCCAGGGAAACGTGTGAACCCCAGCTCCCACCGAGCACAGACCCCGGCTGCTTCCCCCTGAGCTGCGGTGAACCTGGCTGTTGAAGTTCACATAAGCTGTTGTCACCATCTCAACAGAAGATACTTCCTCAAATTTTCTTTTCTTCGGTCTAACTGTTGAATAATCACTGTTTCTAACGGAAGCACTGGATGCTGAGTAGCAATCTCTGCAACTGCTCCTGTTACAACTAACTCGCCTCCAAATTCTTCCGGTGGCATCCTCCTGCTCCATCTTCTGCCCTGTCTGTTGGTGTCCCAGGGACTCCCTTGGTGTCCTCTGTGCTTCTCCACTCACACTGGCAGCATGGGTGAAATGGAGCAGCCTGGAAAAAATCCGTGACACTCTCCCTGCTCCCCCTCCCCCCCGAGTTTAAACAGAGCCTGGTGGTCTGCAGTGGAAGAAGCTGTCTGCTCTCAGCTGCATTTCCAGTGGCCAAAGGACACCTGGTGTGGAGAACAGCTGATGTTCCTTTTAATGTCATTAAAAAAAGTATTAGCAGGCAATTGTGGGGTTTCTGTGTTAAGTCTTCAGAGACTTCAAAAAATGTCCAGGAATTGTATAAAGCACTCAAAAGAGGCCATGGTGGTTTGTCTGTTGTAATTAGTGCTTTGAAAGAAATTCCTAGCCTGTTATTTTGGAAGACTAAATTAAATCTGAATGGTCACTGTAAACCTGCACTACACAGATAATGTTGACTTTGCCTATGTCAATAATCTGCCCCAGGCTCATAATACTCCTTCAAGATGAACTATGGAGCTCTCGTGTCCAGGCTGTGATTCACTGCTGAGTAATGGTGCAGAAAGAACAACAGGAGGGGTTCAGAGCTGCCGTGGCTTTGACAAAGGAGTGAAAAGTTCAGGGATCGCCTGTGACCTGCTCGAGGGTGGAAGGGTTTCTAGGAGATGGGCACAGTGCCACTGTCACTTACAGCTTCCTTGGGATATGCAGATCCAGACATCACTAACTGCTGTCAGGGAAGCAAACGCCTGAAGGGAGCTGGTTGGCAGCGACTGCAAAGGAAGGTTCTTACAGGGCTGTGTCGTGTGTGTCACCAGAGACAGGACCAAAGAGCAGCTGGTAATGTTTACGTTTCATATTTTCCTATAGGTGAATGAAGCACTTTTGTCCTGGGCTTATCTGCATTAAGCCACTGTCATCTTTCAAAGTCTCAGCACCTTCACTGGATTTTCTGCAGCGTTCAGCTTGTATCTACTGATGTAGACACCGGTACGCAAAGACCAAGGGTGAACATACACCCTGACAATTGTAGTTTTTCCTTCTGGAGCAGAACACGGGATGTTTAGAGCCCAGGTGAACAATTTAAGTTCTCCATTGTCAAAGAGGGCTTGAAATTCTATTTTGAGTGAGCCCAACCGCTCCTGTTGACTAAATAACAATAATGTTTAACATCAAAAATTACGGAATAATTTTACCATTTAAATAGCTACTGAAGTTAATACTCCCTTTGCTTCCTTGCAATTATTTGAGAACTTCTTCACATGGTTCTGAACTAAATCTAACCCTTTGCCCAGATACTGTGGATTGAAAGTACCACTCAGAGCCAGAGAAGGGAGGTAGAAGCACAGCAGAATAAACTGTGACTTGTGCGTGCCTGGCTGAGCCAACATCAAGACAGGGCTTCTGATACTCTTTTTTGGATTTAACACTCAAAATGGTTTCAGTAGGTACAGTTTTCCCATCAAAATTATAAATAACCCCAAACTCCTAAAGAGCTGACACCTACCCAACAGGTTTTTGCGAGTTCTGTACTCCCAGCAGTAAACTTTCAGGTCTAAGATCTGTTCAGGAGGTTCTGGCTGTAGCAGCTCATGGTGTCTGTAGGCCAGCAGTGTGTGCGTGACTGTAGCTTGCCAGCTCAGACAGTCTGAGTCATGAGATCAGAATTTGTCAATAAAAAGTAACAGATTTGTTTAACAAACCCATAATGCTAAATTGCATAGAGGAGGGTGGCCAGGAGCCCCCGTGACCGGCAGTTGGGGCTGCCCCAGCAAAGGGGCTTGTGAAGAGACCACAAAACTCTAGGGACAGAAAGCAAGCAAAAGGGTTTAGTTGAGAGCATCACCAGCTCCCTGTGGGATTCAGGTGCACATTCTGCCCTATTCTGTGTTTCTCACCTATTCAGCGCCCCGGCCCTGCCCCACTCCCCAGGGATGAGGAGCCCTGTGTGGCTCTGGGCGTGGGTGTGCTGGGCAGGGCAACCAGCCAGCTCCCTCAGGCTGCCCTCACCCCATTTAAATTGTGCATTGAAGCAGTAGTTTCACCCAAACTTGATAACAATGGGTAAATAATACTCAAGATTT
Source organism: Limnodromus scolopaceus (assembly GCA_028565335.1). Lineage (NCBI taxonomy): Eukaryota > Metazoa > Chordata > Aves > Charadriiformes > Scolopacidae > Limnodromus > Limnodromus scolopaceus. The sequence continues at coordinate 33,013,564 of JAOXNO010000003.1, forward strand.
TATCTTCAAAACATCCTCTCTCTGGGGCGTATTTGTTTTCAACTGTCATCTGTTCATCACAGCCAGACAAACTTAATGCAGCCAGGCTGCATTTCATTTGCAGCCAAAATGCACTGGAAGCAATGGAAAGGGAGTTGAATCCTGCTCGAAAATGTTGTGAAATTCTTGCATTTACTTTCACAATTTTATAAGAATTCAAAATTAATGACTTCCTTTAGGGGAAAAAAAAAATATATATATTTCCATTAATCCTAACTGTCTCAGCATGACTGTGCCAGAACAGAATGTCTGGAATTTTCTTTTTGTCCAATTTGCAAGAATATCTACGTGTGAATCCAACTGGTCATTTCTCTAGAAAACAAATTTCAACATAGAGTAATGGTAACTAAAGAGAACGGCAATACACAAATTAGTTTTACTCATATAAAAAGGATTCCTTCACGAACAAGACGTTTTAATAGGGGTAATGCAAAGGAGTGCACTATTTCAATGTAGCCATGCACTAGTCAGAGTACATGGCAGCTAAAGCACAATATACAGTTTTTCAGGGGTTTGTTTCTATCTAGGGCTGTTATTTTTCATGTCTTCTGTTTGAGTCAACTACCCAGGACAGGGATTATCTTACGTGGTAAGACTTGCCAAGATGCAAGTACTACATGGGTACAAGGTGCTCCATCAATGCTAATAATTAGCAGAGAAGGCAGTGAAGGGCATTGCCATCACCTGGTGACCCATTCTCCGTTGGGAAGGAAAGAAGAAAGGCAGCACAGAAACTTCAGCACTTAAAGGGCAAAAGGGTTTGCTTTAAAACAAACAAACAAACAGGTTTTCAGAGCCTACACAGATTAACACAGAGACACAGTTTTGCCAGGGATTCATGTTATATTCCACTGGTTCTAGGCAAAGTTGACAGTTACCAATACTATTTCTCTGCCTCCCAAAATTACAGAAGCTTGAAATCCACAAGCTTTTCTTAACACATTCGGATGAACCCTGTAAATAACTGCAAGGTCATGGCACTTCTGTCATGCTCTGCAGCTGTAGAGGAAGAGACATGCACATGAACAATATTTATATTTCATTTTTTAGTGTTGTTTTTAATTATCCTTGCAGCAAGCTGCCCCTGTAAGGCAGTTATCCCACTGTAGCCAAACCCAGACATTTCAATGGAGTTACTGACAGTACAAGGTCGTATTTTATCTTTTTGATCAAACCATTCCAGTTCTGCAGCTTGCAGCACTAGGACATAAAACTGTTATTAAACTTCTATTACGAAAAAAACCCCACAGATCTATATTAAAGACTTCCTATAATAAACAAAGTTTTCCTGTATTACATAAAAGCACATCCCAAGAAAAAAGTGTTTCTATTTCTTTTGGCATAGTTTCGTTTAAAAACCATTTATTAAAAATACCCCCCAGTGCATCTGCTGCCCTCAGAACTAGAAGGCAGCATTTCACAAAACAAGTCCATACAATTATTTACATTTGTTCACATCTTAGATTGTTCCATTTTCAATGCTGGATCCGTTAACTGGAGGCTCAACAATCAGCCTTGGCTCTATCAGTGCGTCCCAACTTTCAGTGATCTGGAAACAAACCAGAGACAATACTTAGCACGTCCGAGCTATGGAGGCACTTCTACATTCTGCTTTGTCTAGACATGACCAGCAGCTTCTCGATGAACCTCACCCTGCCTGATGTCCTGGGTAAGGACAGATGGCAGATAAGAACAGTGCATGAAATGAATAACCTTGTAAGAAATGTCTAGATAGAGTATTTTATTAGCCAAAACAAAAAGTTACACAGCTTGATGACTGGTTTTGAATCTAGTTAACTGAATAACACCCAAGAAGTGATTCTTCTATCTTGCAATCACGCACATGCTAGCTAAAAACAATTATTTTTGCTTCGATTTCTTTTAATCAGATGCATTATTATAAAGGGAGTCTCACTGAGATGATCAGAGTCATAAAGCAGGGCATGTAACAGCTGTGCAAAACTTGTAACAGGCTTCAAAACAGGACACCCACGTACCTTTGTATCCTGAGGAACCGCGTACTCTATCAGTTCCGCTCCATCCGCAGACTGATAAACCAGATCGAATTTCCCTGGCTCTTTAGCAACTTAAAAAACAAACCAACAACTCCATTTAAACTATAAACAAAAAAGTTTAAATCTTTACCCTATTTAGAAAGCTAATCAAACCCAGGCTCACATCCACTGAAGCCAGTGGCTTCACTGACATCACAAAGATTGGCATTATGATCTAAAATTTTCTCTGTATTTGCATATTATGATTTCAACTTTTTCAGGAAATGAAACCACAGTAGAGACGAGTTACCGACTGCTCAGGCTGACTGGATGAATTTCATTTTGTAAATACCTAACAGCATCTTCAATAGAACTAGCAAGTGTTAGAACTTGTCCATTTAAATAGACATTCTGGGGAGGGAGTGAGGGAGGGGAGGGGCATGTTGAGCAGGAACCCAAGGAATTTGGAAATACTCCTGAAACACAAAGTGTGCCTCAGACTAGAGGCTTTCCAAGTGATACCCATCATGTGGTGTCCCAGGGTACGTACATTGTCTTGCTGATGACGAAAGGATCTCAAGCTCGATCTGTTTTTTATCAGCATTCCAACTGATTATTTTCCCCTCCTTCATAAAACAAGAAAAGAATCAGGTAAGATATACTTCAGCACTGGGTAACTATTCTCTGTTTACAACTGCTGTGGTACTTGATCTAAGTTAGAGGAAGTTTATAAGTCAAATGTTTCTACCTCTGTGTGTAAAATCTGCTCAGCAGATCAGTATTTATCCAGAAACCAAGTTATTGGAAGTAGCTACAATTTTACTTGCAGCACTTTAAGAATTTGACTTGACTTCAAACAGCAGTACATGCAAATGCAGCTACATTTTGGTACTTGAAGGGCTGCATTTTTTGTCATCTCTAAAATATTAATGATCGTTAATAACACTTGTGGGGTTTTTTTTAATAACTGCTACACTTTTCAAATTTTCAATTAGTTTTGGGTTCTAGCATTTTCATTTTTACTGCTGCACCAGGAATCACTTGCAGAGTCAAGCAGACAAGAAGAAAAATACTGCACAACCTCAAAATATTTAAGCCTTACCTCACCTATAACAGTTTTCTGAGAGAATTAAGGGAGGAAAGAAAAACAGTACCTTATAGTCTGAAACTTCTGGACTGTAATTTTCAGTTAGTTCCAAGCGCTGTTGAAAGAAACACAAGTAACAAATTACAGCTTTTCCTGATCCATGATGATGCCCTCTATAACCAGACATGGTTTCTTCAGCAAGAGGGAAGTAAAAGAACAAAGTCTCCCACTCCTGGATCCTGATGCCAACCACAGTCCCAGGTTGTCTTCCAGGACTCACTGCTCCAAAGGATTTCTGTTTGGGTCAGGCTGTGAGAGATCAGGGAGATGGATCCCAGCCTCCGCAACTGCAGAGATTTCATATTCATTTACTTTTTTATTTTGCAGTGAAGTGTAATTATTTGTATGGTAAGATTTGCAATACTACTGTAGAAATGCTACCAAAAGAAACACATTGGTTTTCTTTTTTTACCATCTAATTTTAGTGCTGACTTTCCTTGCATGTTGGAAAGAGTGGTGTAATATGCTTCTTTCTGACATTCGTGTTTAAACATAAACCTTGAAAATATGTCCATGTTAGAGAGAGAGAGATTCTGTGAAGGAACAACCAGAAAATTCTATTATTTGTGAATTTGATTCTATACTCTGACCTGCGTACTAGTGAAGAAAGTCATTGTACAGATGTACATGGAAATTCACACTGAAATGACAGTGGAGACAACATTTCTTTGTTTGCGTTATACAAATATAGGAAGTCTAAAGGAATGTGTTGAATTTACACACATGCTCCAAACCTTTGTAAAAATCAAAGTCAGACTTTACAAAAAAAGAATTGTTTGGAGCCAATAACAGAAACCATAATAGTTTCTTTTCTATGGGAAACTGAGGTTAGAAAGAAAGCAAGAGAGGAGTGAAGGCTTTCAGAGATGCCTACAGACATCAGACACAAGACTTTTTAGGTGCTGAATCATTAGCTTAAATTTTAAACAAGATTTTTAAAAGAGAAAGTAAGGCGGATGAAGACTACTTGCTAACGCTTATTCTTCTAGGACAATGGTCCCAGAGCAATGTAAAACTCAATGATTCAGTGTAAGCTTCTAGTTGTCGGGACTATTGTCAGGACTATACTATCTGTAGTGTGTCTTGCAAAACTTTCAGTGGCACAAATCACTTTTAGCCCATTAACATTCAGTATTTCACAAATTCTTTACCTTAAAGGCAATTCTTTCTCCCACTTGTGGTGGGGCTGCTAGAAGAGGTAACACACTATAGTCTCTCTTGGGGACCTCCACAGGATTCTGTGAAACAAACAGTAAACCCATTGATTTAATTACAGTATTAATAAAAACAGAAGACAACATTTGTGCTTTATGGGTTGTAAGAAGTTCTGAGAAGAGTATCCGAGTGCTTTGTTTTGAGATATATATAATACAATCACTTAAATATTGTTTCATAAACTCTTCCTCAGGCTGCTCAATGAAGAGACAGTAAATATCAGGTTTAGTAAGTTAAGAGCAACCTTTATCCTACTAATCTATTTCCACTGCTTTTATGAATTACTTTCACCCTATACATTTTTTCTATAGTTAAAGCTGGAAGAGAAAGGTGACCTATGACTGCATAAGTCACTCACCTGGACAAGAATAGAAGCGTTTGTCGCAGCTTCATTTAACTGCCTCTGTTTCTGGCCTTCACTGCCGTAGTTATAGAAGAAGCCAGGGTTTGCTCCTCTCCCACGGCCTTGGCCCCTCATCATCCCATGATACCCACGGCCCCTAGGTCCTCTCCAGAAGTTATCCTCTCCTGTTCCACGCCCCCTTCCACGACCTGGGCTGGCAAGTGGTCCTTGGATACTGGTTTGCAACTGTTTAGTACAGTTTCTTACTATGGAATTACTCAGTCCAGTATTTGCTGCGGGTTTTTTAATAACAAGTGTTTCTGAATCTGAACTATCAGACTCGGAAGAGGAGGTCTTTGCTTTGGCAGCCGTGGTGGTACTGGTTTTTACAGCTGCCGTGTTGTTCGGCAGTGACTTTTCCTTTGCAGTCCTGTCTTGTGCTGTTGCCGCTTTCTCATCCTCTGTACTCGAGTCAGAGTCTGAACTAGAAGACTGGGTTTTTTTAGCATTTTTACTAATTGCAGTCCTAGTGGAATTCTCAGCATTAGACTTTACAGTCACTTTATTAGAAACAGTTTTCACACCAGAATTTGCAGCAGCTTGGGATTTGTCTTTAACAAGTGTTGCCACTACAGGTTTATGGGCAGATTTATTTTGCTTTACGTTTAATTCACTGCTGTCACTGTCAGACGATGTGCTGGAGGAATCTGAAGATCCCGCCCTGGTGTTTCGGGACTGTGTTGTGACTTTTTTGTTATTTTTACCAGAATTTAGAGAAGACCTCTCCTTTGCCTGTTCTAAAGCCATCGTTGCTTCAGCGGCCTTTGTCTGCTTTACATCCTTCTTTTTTGTTGTCAACTGTTTCTCCCTCTCCACTTTTTTAAGCTTTTTAGATAGGTCAGTAGAGCTCTCTCCCTTACCTTCTGTGAGTCTATTTCTTCCACTAACTTCTTCCTTTCTTTTTCTTTTCTTGTACCTTTTTTGAGAGTCCCAAATATCTACAGAGGTCTCTTCCCTACAGGAAGAATACTCAGGAGTGTGCTTGTTTTTTTTCTTTTCCTTTTTATGCCTGTCATCTTCATTTCTAGATAATTCTTCCTCTTCCTGTTTTTGTCTACGCCTTTTTTTGTCTTCTTTTGATGTATAAGAGAAGCCAGCATCTATCTCATCGTAATCGTCTGCGACTACCTCTTCCAGTTTTACTCTGTCAAGAAAACAAACAAAACTCACTGTTCAGCGTAATTAACACCTTTTTCCTACATGTTAGCAGCTCGGGTAGGCTTGTGTTTGGGGAGCAGGGATGCTCCACCTGCTAACGGAAAGTTCAGACAGCAGCCCCCAGAGCAAGAGTGGCTGTCCCACACCAAGGCTCACGGCCCGAGCCCCCACCCGAGGGCCGGGCTGCTGAGGGGGCCTTCCAAAGCCCCGCTCCGGCGGTGAGGGGGTCGGGGCAGGCGGCAGGAGCACCAGGAACGGCGGCAGGGCTCTCCTTCCATCCTGGAGGGGATTCCCGACCCCTTGGCTCTCTCCAGCCCCTTTCAGCCACCCCGGGAGTCCTCAGGCATCACAGGCTTTGATGAGAGGTACCCGCTCGGCCCCCAGCGAGCCGCGGGAAGGGCCCGAGGGCCCCTCTGGTTCCCCGGGAGGGCACCACCAGGCCCCATAGCGGGGGGCCACGCTTCAGGCCTGCGGGGGACCGCCCCCTCCTCCTCCCCCGGACCCGGTACCGCGCAGCCTGAGGAACCCCCCTCTGCCGTCCCGGGCAGCCAGCCCCCACCGTTACCGGAGCGAGTCGTTGTCCCGCACGAGGCGGGCGCTCTCGGTGGGGGGCAGCAGCGCTCCGTCCAAGAAGAGGCTGAGGCGGGCCCGCCGGCTGAAGCCGAACCTGTGGCGGATGAGGCTGATGAGGTCGGTGACGAGGCGCACCTGGCTGGGCTCCAGCAGCAGCCAGCACAGCGCGCAGCCCGGGATGCCCGGCGGCGGGTAGTCGAAGAGCAGCCGCAGCCGCACGGGGCCAGTGCCGGCCGCCGCCATCTTGGCGGTGAGGGAGGGCGACGGTGCCGCGCGCGGGACAAAAAGGGTCCGGCGGCGCGCGAATCTCGGCCCGGCCCCGCCCGTTTCCTCGCCCCGCCCTCAGGGGGCGGAGCCGATCCCCGCGCACGTGACGGCGCGGCGGCGGGCGCCGGGGGCTGTTGGCGGGATGGCGACGGGGCTGTCGCTGCTGCTGGCGGCGGCGGCGGCGGCGGCGCTGGCGGCAGGTACGGGGTCGTAGGGGCGGGACGGGAGGGAAGGGGAGGCGAGGCTGTGCCCCTCGGTCTGAGCAGTCCCAGCAGTCCCGGAGCCACGTCCCGTCCCGTCCCGCTGCCGGGAAGGGCCCGGGCTGAAGTTTGCGAGCCTGACCCCGGCTGGTACCGCCGCCCCGGGGGCGTCAGCGAGGCGGGACAGGGCGAAGAGGGCTAGCAAAAGCGCTGGTGCTGCGGGAGGGCGGTGGGAGCCCCCGGGAGAGCGCGGGGCGGGCCCGTGCGCCGTCCCGGGACTGTCGCCATTTCTCTGCCGGGGGCTGTCGTGACCTTGGGAGCCGTCGCCTCCCGCTCCGGCTGACGGGGGTCTGCCCTCCCAGGGACCCCCTTTGCAACAGGAACGTGGGAGCTCAGGTCCTGGTTGGTTCAGCTGGGTGAGCCGGGTGGGAGAGACCCGCCACAAACCAGGGCAGCGCTTCCCGTGGCTGTTCACGGAATCACGGAATTGCTGGAGTTGGAAGGGACCTCTAGAGACCATCCAGTCCAACTCCCCTGCCAAAGCAGGGTTGCCCAGAGCACATCACTC
>JAOXNO010000003.1:33021227-33070015 GCA_028565335.1 Limnodromus scolopaceus
GCCTTCTCTTCTCCAGGCTAAAGAGTCCCAGCTCTCTCAGCCTTTCCTCATCAGGGAGATGCTCCAATCCCTCAATCGTCTTTGTTGCCCTCTGTTCCACCCACAGCTGTCACCCATCCTTCCCAAAAAACACCCCACCTTGGTCGGGGCGCACCCCAGACCCTCTGCCGGCCCTTGGCAGCGACAAAGGACAATGAAGTAGCCATGCAGCTGGCAAGCATGAAGATAAGACTTTGAGCAACCTGGTCTAGTTGGGAGGTGTCCCTGTCCATGGCGGGGGGTTGGAACTCGATGATTTTTAAGGTCCCTTCCCACCTGAACCATTCCATGACCACAGTGCTGCCTGACATGGGCTGACGGGAGCTCAGGGCCGCAGTGTTTTACCTGTGAGACCCTCTGGGTAGGGGGCTGTAAGGAGCAGACCAGCTGTGTTGGGGCGTCACCACTGTTGCTGTGGGGGCTGATCAAGAAAGTGGGATGTTGTCCACGCTGATAGAACCTGTTCAGCGCTGTGTCCTGTGTCCAGCAAAGTCCAGGCACTGTGGCTTGAAAAAGCTTTGTGGCTGCTCCTCCAGGGGACTGCTGCCTCTGTTGTGATCAAGAAGTTTAAGGGATATAGTATCAAAGGTCTATTTCTGGGAAAGTGTCTGTCCTAGACGCAGAATAGACCAACTGCTTAAGTTGACAAGACTCTACTGACTTAATTGAGTTTAGGATTAGGTCTTGTGTTCGTTTAGAAGTGCACCTTCTCTCTATCCAGCATTTACTCCCTTCGGGGACTGTAAAATGATTGGATCTTCCCAGAGACTGAGGTCAAAGTGGGATCCTGCGGGAGCCCCAGTGCCCCTGAAGCTGGTACGTGTTATTCCATTGCGTCTGGAGGGGCTCTGCTTCCAGCCCAGGCCTTGAAAAGAATTCAAATGTTTTCCTGATAGGAAAAAAAATTAGCCTTGCTGTTGGGCTGCTATTTTGGCAGCTGCTGTAAGGTCAGACCCTGATAAGTAAGCACTTAATTACACACTTAACTTCATTCATTGATGATAACTCAGCTATTTGTGTGGGTATAAGTATAGGCAGGTTTCTTATCGTAATTTTTTTTAATGGAAGCACTTCTAATTATCACACCCAAGATTGAAATGTAATGTCTTGGAACAAATCTGGTGGAAAACTCAAAGCTGAGCCTGTTTACATAGCTGATTTTTATTTTAATTCCCCCCCAAGGTGCAGTTCTGAGGCAATCCCCAGAGCCCAAGGAGCTGTGGGGATATGTGCAAGTTCGAAGTAAGGCGCACATGTTCTGGTGGCTCTACTATGCAAATAACCCCACCAAAGACTTCACGGAATTACCTCTTGTCTTGTGGCTTCAGGTAGGGTTTGGTGAGAGACACTTAAACTATAATTTTTTCCATCTGTGCCTGGGTCAGTCTGGCTCTACAGAAAAAGGATTCCAGAGTGTCCGATTCTAAATGATTCACCTTGTGAGCCAGGTATTCAGGTTAGGAAGAAATAATGAAAATACCATTCTGCAATGGTGGGGTGCCCTCAACTGCTCACCCTCCATCAAGTTACATTGCAGAAATAGAGGTTGTTCTTATCTTTTATACAACAGTGGTGCTTTTTGTGCCAGACGTTCCAAGTACATCGTGCCATCACAGCTCCTTCTCTGAAGAGCTTACAGTCTAAACAACGTTCAGAGAGAGAGCAGATAAAATGATCAGAGATTTAGAAAGGCTTCTAAATGGAAACAAGTAAGAGGGACTGATGGTTGAGATTGATCCCATTCAATCACAGTTTGATAAAAGGCAGTGGTATGTCTCCACGTACACTGCAGAAGTTAATATTGAATATAATCACTTGATAACTTGATCTTTTTCCTTCTGGGTTATTTCTTCAGAGTGAAATGCACACGCTGTATGTGCTGATAAAACTAATGACTCGCAAACCTCTGTAGATGGCTAACTCTTGCATTCGTATTAAGGGAATAAGGGGAAGGGTTTTCACACTGCACTCACAGAGCATGGAACTCATTAAATACTTTAACAAGTGGATAATCACTTCTCTAAATTCTTGCTTTCAGAAATGGTGTGTATACACATAATGAAAGACGATGGGGAAGAAAGCCTTCTTTGCAAATTAACATATAGTGCAAAAGCCATTTTTTTAAAATATAGAGCCTGTCATTCTACTTACTGGCTTGCTTTTATTTCTCTCCTGTCTGTCATATCTACACCATGCTGCCTTTTAACCTATTTGTCATTTGGTATTTCCCCACAGGGAGGTCCAGGATCTTCAGGCTGTGGATTTGGGAACTTTGAAGAGATTGGCCCATTAGACAAAGAAATGAAACCAAGAAATACAACCTGGGTATAGTAGAGGGTTCTGCTTCTAATTATTGATTGCAAAATGGTTTTTGCTTGTGTAAGCAGATGATGACTATTGTCACAGAACAGCTTTCATTTAAAATTATATAGAGCTATGATATTTCATCTTAAAATAGCGTGGTTAATGAAATGGCTTAAATGAATATCCTTGTTAAGAACTGAATAATAGACCTATTCATTTTATTTGATGGAATATGTCGGGGCTTCCATGAATTTGTGAATTGCAGATGGCTGGGAAACTAAGGTTTTGGAGGATAGAGGTTTTTCTGGATGGCTGGCAATGGATAACCAATGGCTCATAATTACAAGTCTAGTGTGGCCTTCAAGAGAAAACAAATTACAGCTGCCTATGAAGGTGGAGGTTTCTTCAATGAAATGTGTTTGTGCTCTGAGTTACCAATAGTCTGAGTACTGTGGAGCTCTCTAGATGGTACGGTGATCTGTTCCTGGATCACTGGGATTTTTTGGGTGCCGTTATTGTTGCAGATCAAAAGACCTTATGTTGTACCTCTGTATTTGTGAGCCTCACTGCCTTCAGCCATGCTGTCTGCATGCCCATCTAGTGACTTTATTTGTACACTTGTAACTATACAACTATGGCATCTGCTGTAGCAATTTTTAAAAAGCCCAGCAACCTGAAAGAAAATTCCTGTTATTTTACATTCTGGCAGACAAGTCTCACCCGACAATTCTCTGTTTTGGACTTCCACCTTATTTTTCTGCAGTCTCTTTCAGGGCCAGAAATTCAGTGGCTCAGTGAAACCACAGTTGCTGGTGCTGCACTGAGGTTTCATACGCATCTTTTTTTCTGCTTGTACAGGTGCAGGCAGCCAGTATCTTGTTTGTGGATAATCCTGTGGGCACTGGATTCAGTTATGTGGATGATTGTAGCTTGTTTGCCAAAAACCTTACCACCGTAGTTTCTGATATGATGGTTTTTCTTGGAGAATTCTTCTCATGTAGGACAGAATTCCAGGTAAGTGAATTGAGTTCTTGGTTAGAATCGTATTTTTCTTTGCTTTTAAACAGATCTCAAAAGGAATTAATGAACAGCCTTCCAGCTGGGCAGTGTTTGCTGCTAGGTAGTGTGCATTTGGTGGGAGTCAGGGCAGGTATAACCACTGCCTCTTATTTCTCACAATTCAGAATTGGTATCTTGAATTTGGTGCCAGTTAGATAAGCAGTGGGGTGAATGATTGTCTGTCGTGCGATCCGAGAAGCATGTAGGATCACGTCTGTTTCTAGTTCCAAAATACTGAAGTGCCTGCTTCAAAATTTCCCCCAGTAATTGCAGCAGGATGTTAGGGAAATCTTATCTGCAGCTTAGAGTCAGAAAAATATCCAGTGTTAGATAGTGAGAGGTGAAGAGCCAGAGCCTGGCTTCTGCGGGATGTGGGAGATGGAAGTATCTTCTGCCCGCTGTCCAATGGGTTCATTGTGTGGCTTCTCTCTCTTCAGAACATCCCATTCTACATATTTTCTGAGTCTTACGGAGGTAAAATGGCTGCTGGCGTAGCTTTAGAGCTGCATGAGGTAAGTAGTTGGAGATGTATTTCACTTTTCACTTTAAAACATGGTGTTCTACAAGTACTTGTATTTCCTGGAATACACTGTCCCTGTTGCCTAATTCAGACTGCTAGTTATGTCTTTCACTTAAATAAAACTGGTTCTAGAGTCGTGAATATTTAACTAAAAGTTGTTTTTATTTTGGTGTGGTTTGTTTGTTTTTGTTTTTCCTCTTACTCTCCAAGGCTGTTCAAAAAGGGACCATAAAGTGCAATTTTATGGGGACCGCTCTTGGAGACTCATGGATTTCTCCTTTGGGTATGTTTAAAATCCTCAGACTGTGGGTGGTTTGTTGTTGTTTTGGTTTGGTTTTAATCATTCCACAGGTACCTAGAGTCAAAAATGCCAGCCCTGCCTTAAGTGAATTAAATCACCATTGAGTCTGGTTAATCAAAAAGAAATACTTCAACACTGCAAGCTGTGATTGAAGAATCTATCTTTAGAATGTATCTAGATTATGAGAAGTCAGAGAGTGAAGTCAGTGAGGAGCATACTTGCATTTGAAGTGGGGTGGTGATGAAATGTCCCTACACACCTCTGCAGCTTCTGAGGTGTTTTGGTAAGAATACTGCACTTAATGTGTGGCCACCAAATCATTCACAAGGTTGCAACTGAGGTTTTATCTTACTTTTCACTGGAAGACCTTGTGCTGAGGAACTGGTGTGTTCACAGACCTGGAAGAGATAGGGGGTGTGTCTGGTGGAAGACAAAAAACAAATTAAAGGACTCTTGGTCCTTCAGTGAGATTTGCTCTGCAGATTCTCTGCAGCATGGGACAATATCAAGCAAACTCCGATGTGTCTTAGGATCAGCTGATCCTTGAGACCTTATAAAAAAACTTGTTATAAAACAGATTTGTTTTATAACTAGATTTTTTTTTGCTTGTAACTTTTGCAAACAGATCAGTTTAGCCAATGCCCATTCACTTGTCAGATCTCCCCCTGTGTTCTAGCAACATGCTGCAGTGTTGGGTGAGAGCATTTTGCTAAGAACAGGGCTGTTGCTTTAAATAAATTTCACTGATGAACATTTAGGGGGTTAATGATGGTGCAGTGCTTTTCCTGGTTCTCAAGATTTGTGAAGAACCTGCTCTGTGGTACATAAGCTTTGGGCTAAATTGAGCTGATGGCACTTTTTTACTGATTAATTTATCTCCATATATTTTTGTCACAATCATTCTGGCTATAATAAAAGAAAAGTAAAGGAAGTTTTATGTCAAAAACTTAGATGTTTGACATCTGTTCTGTTTCTTTAGACTCTGTGCTGTCTTGGGGGCCCTACCTTTACAGCACTGTAAGTACCTTCCTAAATTCTGTTCCTCACCTGATTACTTGTACTACCATACAGTATAAATAGATATTGATTTTTAAGGTTAATGAATAAAACCTCAAATGCATGGAGAGTGTTAGCAAGAGATGAATGTGAAATTATAATTAAAGCTCTCCTCCTTTGTGTTTGCCTTCCAGTCTCTCCTTGATGATAATGGTCTAGCAGAGGTGACTGCTGTTGCCAAAGAAATAATGGATGCAATAAATAAAAATCAATATGGGCTGGCTACTGAGCTCTGGGGCAAGGCTGAAGAGGTCATTGAAGAGGTAAGATCTTAATAACTAACTGGTGCCTGGGCTGGCACACAATTTCAGGTTATCCTTTGTATGAGCGCTGGGTTGGTGTGAATCCTCCAACTCCCTGCCCAGTCATTTTTGTCGGGATGTGTTTTATCCCAGTGCTGACATAAAAGGGCTGTTTGTTTGCTGCGCTCCACTGTGTGATTGTAAGAGACACTGGGTAGAGCGACCCACATGGACTTACAGTATTGCATCACGGTTTCAACCTGGCGCATCACTTAAATAGATGCTTAATTTTTAATTTTTAGCATGAAACTAATCCCATTGATTTCTGTAGAACCCAGCTTAAACTTAAATGAGCTATGTCTGCTTGAAAGCTTTTTTTTTTTTTTTGAATATCGAAAAACACATCCAGCAAGACACAAATTTCAAGTTAAGCATAGATTTGTATTTAAGAACTACAATAGGTGCATAGGATGGAAAGGAACCTCAAGTTATGTCCTGTTACTGTTGGCTACTGCATCTTGTTAATTAGCAAGTTCCAGCTTAAAAGATAGGAAAAGTTTTGCTCTTGTTTTTCCTGTTGAAGGGTTGCTCCAAAATCTCACTCTTCCCTATGTTTTTGTTTTAGTACAAGTAAGGCTCTGGCTTCCTCAAACTCAAAAACTAATCTAGAGCTGCTTCCTTTTCTCGCTTTTTGGGTTTTGGTTTTTTTTTTTTTTTTTTTTTTGTTGTTGTTTAGTTTGCAAGGCACTGTCCATTATGACACAGTTGGTTTCACTTCTTACTGTTCAGAAGGAACTTGTGGTTCCCATTTTGCCTTTCTCTTCAAGTTTGCTTGTCTCCCAGTTGTGATATTGCTGTCAGGGTGCAGTCACTTTAGTTCTTCAAGGGTTGCTGTTGTGAGCTGATTTCCAACCTATGCATCAGAACTTTAAAGATGCAAAAATTGAATAAAGCAGGGCTTTGAGAATCTTGACTAATTTCTCTAATGGCAACACTGATCACACTTGTCCCTTGGATGCAGGCAGTCTGTTGTCTGTGTCAGAGCTGCCATTCTACAATTCTTGGACTTGTCCAGATGTCAGCAGTTCCAAAAGAGGGGTGGCTGATGCCTGTCAGTACATTCTTGAGGAAGCAGTTGAGATTTTGAAGGATTGTGGGTTGGGAGGTTGTTGAGCAAGAGGCAGCATCAGGCTAGACTAGATCAAGCAGAAGAGACCATCTGAAAGCATCATCTGGCATTGCAACTCTCTACAATGAGTAATGAGAATCTGCAGTCATTTGCAGGGCGTAAGGCTTCCTGTAGCTTCACATCCGTTTCAGAGAAGTAAATAACATCTCTGGCACAGCCCAGACTTGGGTCTGTACAACAGTACAGAGTTGAGAAAACTCTTCCCCACTTCTCAAAGCAAATGCGGAACAAAAGTTTTTGCATAAGTATCTTCCTGATGTGTAGGTAACGTGGCAGGTCACAGGGTCCTTTATCTAGGACTTACCTCTTTTCTTTTCAGAAGATAGTCTGTTCCTCATACCTGAGAAATGTTTTTGTTACAGTGTTACTGACATGATCTTGTGTTTTCAGAACACAGACAATGTGAACTTTTATAACATCATGACTAAGGAGGTTCCAGAGATGAAATCAAACGAACAAGAAAATCTCCATCTCAGTAAGTTGTATTTAAGTACTTGAGCTTTTGAGGCCCCGTGTCTGCATTCACGTACCTTCAGCTCTGATAGTGGGAACAATTTAGGAACAATAGTGGCCTCAATTTAGCACGTCCTTAAAATGGAGCCTTCAGATCCAAAGGATATTGATATTCTCCAGTGCAGAACTTGTTTGCTCATGCATAAATAGGGACAAATAGGAATGGGGAACAACCCTTCTATAGATTACACCTCCACCTATACATCCTGCACAAATTATTGCAAGGAAGTAGTCAGTATAATTGTGACATGGTTTTATGACCTTTAAGTTACTTCCTCTTAATGTCTTTCATTTCTGTCTTCAAGCTAGGACACAAAAGTGTCTCATCAATATAATGGTCTGATTAGACTCTTTTGCTCCATGATGTTTATGCATCAATGTGAAAAATGCATGTATAGAGTTTCTTTCAGGCTTTTCATCTCTTTCTGTTTGCTTCAGCAGGGAAGGTGAATGGCACAGTTAACTCGCAAAAGTAAAACGTTGCAGCTTTGGTCTGTTGAGGAGAAGAAATCATGCCTGTACCAAGTGGCAAAAGCAGAACCTGGTCCCCTGAAAAAGGGCTGTGTTAGCCAAAAGTAGAAATAGATGGTTGAGTTCTTCCCATATCATCCCGTTATCAGGGAGTGTAGTGATAGGACGAGGGGTGACAGTTTAAACTGAAAAGAGGGGAGATCTAGATTAGATACCAGAAAGAAATTCATTACTGTGAGGATGATGAGACCCTGGCCCAGGTTGCCCAGAGAAGCTGTGGCTGCCCCATCCCTGGAGGTGTTCAAGGCCAGGCTGGATGAGGCCTTGAGCAACCTGGTCTGGTGGGACGTGTCCCTGCCCATGGCAGGGGGGTTGGAACTGGATGATCTTTTAAGGTCCCTTCCAACTCTAACCATTCTATGATTCTGTTACTCTAAATAAGGGTTTACTTCAGTGGTTTCTAGTAAAAGTAAGTAAATCTCTCTCTGCGGTGTTGTGTTTTCATTAGAAAAGAGTTTGTTTGCCATGATGGTAACACTGAAACTTGTTATCTCTACAGGATGACTATCTTAAATGTGCCACTAATCAAAGTGTGTTTTCTCTTTTTTGGTAGGACTTTACCAGCGCCATGTCAAAAATATGCACAAGGAGAGCCTAAATGAATTGATGAATGGACCCATCAGAAAGAAGCTAAAAATTATTCCTGATTGTGTGAAATGGGGAGGTACTTTCCTGTCTGTTAGTGTGATCTAATGAGTGTGTTACTGCCTTGTACTCTATTGCAGTCTGTAGGAAGACACTTTGCTGTAGTGAGCAGTCACATCAAATTGTCATTATCCTTGGGCCGAAGAAGAGGACTTATTCTCAGAAATTAATGTGTAATGGGGCAGGTCCGTGGGAGCACATGGTTCTGGTTCTGATTCTGCTGCTAGTATCTGTCTGCAGTCAAGCAGCTAAAAATACAGGGGGAGGAAGAACATCCTCTATGTCTCAGCAGCTGGTTTCTGTCTTTTGTGCAATCTTGCTGAAATTCCTGTCAGTTTTTCTTTGCCAGAAATCTGGTATCATGTAATACTGCATGGTGTAGAGGGGAGGGTATAAAACAGAAAGGAAGCCTTAAAGGACCGGTGCCAGCGCCACGTATGTGTGTAATAGGAGCCAGAAGCTACAGTGCTGTGTGCAAGCTCCAGTGGGAGCGTGGTTGCTTTCTGGTTCTCTCCTCAGACTGATAGATCATGGGCTGCTGCTTTGGGCTAGGACTGGTTTTTATGCAGCCATGAACTGCATTTTAGGACCCTTAGCCAGTTGCTTCTGTCCCAGCTTGGGGATGCCATTCTTCACTAGTTAAAATTTGTCTTCTTTCTGGTTCCAACCAGGTCAGTCAAGAGATGTCTTTGAGAACATGGCTGAGGACTTCATGAAACCTGTTGTTGATATTGTTGATCAGCTTTTGGCAGCCAATGTCAATGTTACGGTCTATAATGGGCAGCTGGATCTCATTGTTGACACTATGGGTAAGGGACTTCTTGACTGGGGTTGCGAACAGAACACGTGACAAGTGGAACGTGATGTTGCCAGTAACATCGGTACCTGGATCTCTCCAGTCTTCTGTGCAAATCTCCTATCTAACAGGCAGTGCTTAAATACTACAAATAATATATACAAATAATAATATAAATGAGCAGCTCTTAGTATGTTTTGTTTATGTCCCTCTGAGAGAGGCAGTTCCTTTACCTCCATTATATTGTTTGGAAATAGATCTGCAACATCAATAATTGCTTGTTTCAGTGAAGCCCTTATGTACGTAGGTAGCTAACAATTCACTTAATTCTTCTGGATAGACACATATATGTATGTATGGTCATTCATAAATGAAGAATGAGGATAGATGAATAAATATATGAAGATTATCCTCTCTTCTGCTGTGCCTTGAAGATCCTGTTCTCTGGGCCAAAGGTCATATCTTGCTACAGATTTTGCACAATACAGCTCAGCCTTCCCTGAGTGGTGCCTGCAGCAGAGAGCATGGTGCCAGGTGAGATGGAAAAAGGGTGCTGGTAATTAACCAGGGAGGGTGTAGCTGGAGAGTGATCACACCTGCTCAGTAATGCATATGCACCTGCATGTCTTGGCCACTCAAGGGCTTTGTTTGTCCCTTGCTGCTTGCAAGACATGGGTTTGTTCCAAGTGGCAGTTTTGGGGTCAGGCCAAGTGTTGCTGAAATGCCTTATGCTGTGAGGCTGCTGTGCTCTCTTCCATTCGCCTTTCGTATTGATTTAAATAATCTGCAGCCACAGACTGTGCAGTCTTCTTCCTGTGTTGTGAAGGGTTTTACTCTTTGTCTGTCTCTGCCCACTTAGCTATTCAGATGCCCTTTAATGAACAACACAGCAATCAATAAATCAGGAAACAGAATATTAGGCTGTCAAAACAGATTAGCAGTTAGTGGTGCTCCAATTTATCACATTTTGAACTGAAATTGAACTGCAGTTAACATGTAAATTCTTCTAGTAGGTAGACTAAAGCTTTGTCCCCCTTGGTGTCCTGGAATTGGTCTTTTTGCTGTCTTGATCTCCACCTTCTCTAGCAGGCACCTGAAAACAGAAAACCTTTCCAGGTTCTTAATGAGTGACTGTAACAAACAGAGAAGCACTGTCTTCTAAGATTTCCAAGAGGGGGACTTGGTGTGGCTGATCCTTCTCCATGGCAGAATGCTGAAGGTGTTTCATAAGTAAAGCAAAATATGTCAGAATTGCTAGAGCTGCAGAGCCTCTAAAGGCACACATTCAGCTTGTGCAATCATAAGTCCATTTCACATACATCTTCACTGTTTGCTTTTTGTCTTTTCCCTCTATTGGTTTGTTTCAGCTTGTCCTGAATACAGCCTTGGTCATCTTCCCAGGCATAGCAAAATTGTTTTTAGAACTGAGCACACAGAGATCTTCTGCTAACCCTGCTGTATTGGTATCTAGTACAGTGAGCATCCAGCTGAACTGGGACTCCCAAGCCACTATGTCAGTATCGATAATCACGCATATCTCTTATCTCTAACAGGCCAAGAGGCATGGATCCGGAAACTGAAATGGCCTAATTTGGAGCAGTTCAACCAGCAAAGGTGGAAGGCACTCTATGTGTCTCCAGAATCCACTGAGACGGCTGCTTTCCACAAGGCCTATGAGAACTTTGCTTTCTTCTGGATTCTTAAGGCTGGGCACATGGTAAATACTACACTTCTTGGGGTGGGATGCATCATTATCAGGAAGAAAACTGAAGATGCATGTATGCTTGCTGTCTGCTTCATTATAGCAGCTGCTTATCATGTGCTCTCATCTCTGTGCTAGGTACCGTCTGATCAAGGAGAGATGGCACTGAAAATGGTCAGGATGGTGACTCAACAGCAGCACTAGGGAAGTGGGGGCCAGCTGGTATGGCTTCCTCTTGAATGTCAGTGTTCTTGCAGAATGTAAGTCCAGAAAAATAAGCCGCAGGAGGAACAATGGCTATTTGGACACATAGCCTCTCTAATCTTGCTGATAACGTGCGCAAGCACTTATGGAAAGGCATTTTTTTCCTTGAGTGAGTTCTTGCTTTTGAATTTGTAAGCTGTGATTTGCTGCCTTAACAGTGTTTGTAATGACTCTTCCAGAGGGAAGTCCACTGTTATAAACAACTAGCTCTGAGCCTTTGTCTTTGACTTGGAAGGATTTTGTGATCTTGTAAAAACCTGCCCTTCCCTGAATGCTCTCTTTTCTGTTCACACACCAAGACTAAAACTGGTTTGAGTCCTGATAGATTTGCTGCTTGTTCTTCTCAGAGAGCTGTCCTGTTTCATGAAGCTGTGGAATATTCCTTCCTTTGTCCTCTGCTTGAGTCACTTGGCTGGATTACAAGTGAAGACATGGAGATGCCAGGATAGAAGACCTGCCTTAGAAGAGTTACAGCCCATCTCATCTTGCTGAGGTGCCCGAGTTAGGATCCAAGATTCTTCAGGCTTCCTGTGCTATGGAGGGAGAAAAACACCCTCCCAGAGGAGGATTTGACCTTCTTCATCTGACCATTTGTTTCTTGTTTTCATTTTCTTTGATGACCCAGACTTTGCCTTTAGCCATTGCACCTAAAGCACATCCAGCAGGAATCCTGCTTTCTTGTGTGCTGAAGCAGGAGGCTGTTAATACCTTCTTCTTCCACAGAAGAGAGTCCTAATGGACAGAAGCCTCTTACATTCTTCTGAACTTAGCCTGGAGACTGGAGAGTATTATTTGAGCAATAATAACATAATTCTGAAAGATAATAGCAGTGTTTAAAAGGATATACAAGCTAAAACCATATATTTTTCTAAACTTTTTTTAAGTCTTTCAGAGACCTATTATTTTGAAACAACTTTTTTTTTTTAATATAGCACACAGTCAAGAGATTTGACTTCTGCTTTGGAGCACAAAGTGACTGTTGTTTATTGGTGACTGATAGAAGGCACAACAGCTTATTCCAGCTTCCAGAATCCTAAATAAATAGCAACTCTTCAATTACTCCAGCAACAGAAACTGTCATGAAATACCCGATAGTGTTGGCTTAGCAAGGACTGAGGCATAATGCTATATAAACACATACGCAATCACCCAGCAGCTGGACTATTGGCACCTAATAATTGCTTGCTTTCATGATGTTCTCTGCTTGAACTGTGTTCTTGAGAACTTCAGCAATGCAAATCCAGATTTTTTTGAACACGTTTTTCAGTAAATGCGATAGGTCTAATCTCTTCCTCTCTCTTGGGCACCACGTTGATTTTGCTGCTGGAAAATCACATCTTCTCTGGTTTGGCTTTTTGGTGTAAAGCCGCTGCCGATGGGAGTGGATGCAGTCAGGCTTGAGAGGGAAGGGTGCAGGACTGTGCTCTCCCCCACAGCTGTATCGCATGACGAGGATCACAGGCACTGGGGACTGCAGCCCCTCCTGTCCTTTCCACAAAATGCACTCCTTCAGAGCAGGACGGACAACCCAGAATGGCCAGGCAGGATCAAACCAGCAACTGTTTCTGTTCTCATTCTGTTTGAACATTAGACCAACAAGAACAAGAGGAGGGTCCTAGAGGTGTGTAAATCTGCATTCTTGGAATATTTTAATATAACTTGCTAAGCAAATAAGTATGTCTGAGCCTGAGCAGCTGGAGTTGGCTTGTAGTCCTCCATCCAATACTTTGCATTGTGCCTAAACAACTAATATTATAGGGCTTGATAGAAGGAAAGAACTGAGAAGATGGTATCTCCAGAAAGCAGCATTTACTGCTGTTCTTGCACTGCTTTATCTAAATGGAACATTCATTCATATTATCTAGAGCTTGTGCTCAGTGATAGACCCGAGACATCTGTTCCTTGTTCTGCTTTGTTTTGGCTTCTGCAGGTTTTTCTGTTTGCAAAGAGACGGCTTACAAGGAAAAGAAATGGTTTCAAGAAGGCTGGTGGTAATGATTTGTTGGTTTTAGGGGCTATGCCAAATCTAAACGTGTTAGAATAAAAAAACTTGCCCGTGGAGACAGGCTCTTAGTGTCCATTAAAATGCAAACAACAAAAAAGTGGCATTTTTTTAATATCAGGGAAGATTCCTTTTGTTTCACCAAAAGCTTTGTAACTGGTGTGTCACAGCTTTAGATCATCACAAAGGTAGGTCACCTGTCCAGCAGATGCTGTGAGAAATTGGTTGCTTTGAAAGGAGTTCAAGTCTTGCTGTGTATCTGATTAGCAATGACATACGTTGTCCATTTTGATTTCATGCAGTATGCTATTTCCAGATAAGGGCTGTCACTTGCCAAATCCATTAGGATGAA
Source organism: Limnodromus scolopaceus (assembly GCA_028565335.1). Lineage (NCBI taxonomy): Eukaryota > Metazoa > Chordata > Aves > Charadriiformes > Scolopacidae > Limnodromus > Limnodromus scolopaceus. The sequence continues at coordinate 33,034,743 of JAOXNO010000003.1, forward strand.
TCGTTCTAAATATTAATAAGATTTTTTACAGATGCTGGGTCAGTCAAAAGAAAACAGCCCAACATTTGTATTTCATCTTCTGCAGCTGCAGGTTTTATTGCATAGGTAGCCTGAGAGCCACAGACTTATTTTGTTCACCATCAGTTTAGGGTAATTTTCACAGAAACAAATCAAATGATGTTAAAAATGACTAATTCATCACTGCCTCTTCAGCATGAAGAATTTTGACTTTCTGTAACTCTCACCTTTTCTAAGCCAGAGAAAGAAACCTAAAAGTTATCCACTATGTAATAAATAGGTGTCTCTGTCTGTGTTTTTCCTTTCTATTTTGCTGGATCTGGAACAATATAGTGGGGAGGGGTGACTTGATGCATCCACTGTGCCTTAAACCAGTACTTCATGGTCACTGATACACAGAGGATATGGGATAGATGGACCATTATGAGATTGTTGTGGGCAGATGAACACAGGAAGCAAGAGATCTGCCCCGTTTGCCACCATAGGGGTATCTGTGCAGGCGCAATATTTGTGTCTAATGTAACTAATCTGGTGTGGAATATTTTTTGCCTCAGAAGGAGTGAATCACATAAGCTATTTCTAAAGGGTGTTTGACACACAATGCTCATCAATTTTATGTCTTTAAAATTTGAGGCTTAAGAGCGGGCCTATAGCTGTGTGTTGAATTACCTTATTTCAGAAGATGAAGGTTTTGAAATGTTGCAACATCTGCTTATCTGAGGATTCAAAGAGACAACAAGAGAAGAACATTTGTGTGCTAAGGCAAGATGGAAATCTTGGAGCACTTCTTCATTGTCATGTTATGTCTGTTATCCTGTAAGCATTCTGCTGCATGGCAGCACAATTTGTGTGTGTCACTTGTGAACTCTGGAGTACAATTATATTTTTCCAGAAGGGTTTCAGGAAAGGAGGAGTAATTTATCTGACCCACAGACAGCGATGAAGGAATAGTAAGAATTTGAGTAGAGACAGTTCACCCTTGCAAGGTTTCTCTGAAAACTGTTTTTGGTATTTGCTATATAATAGGTTTGGTCTTGTGGAGGAGCAAATGTACCATTCTAGTCACTGGGAGGGATTTTTTTCCTTTCTTTCAGCTGTGCCTCATCATTGAGGTGGTTGGATTTTTCTGCAGGACTAGAGGTGTGTTAGTATGAATGGCCTAATACAGAGGTTTTTAACTTATCTCTGTTTACAAACGCCTGACCTAAAATATTTCCAAGGAAAGCAAAGCACCATTACAATTTTCATATATTGACCATTACTCTTCCCTTGTATCTGATAAGTAATAGAATTCAGTGGCTGGATGCACTAACTCTACCAGTGGTCTAAACCAGACGGGAATATTGGGGTGTCTCGGAAGATCAAAACCACACCCAGATAATAGCCAGTTCCAGCAAATACCTCACTGTGGTTCTGCTGTTCAGTATTTCCATCTAGTGTATTGCACAAATCTGAATCCAAAGCACTCTTGCAGTAAGGCTTGGATGTCATGTAGGCAAAAGCAACTACAGATTCATAGGGGACCTGAACTATAAGACCAGAGTGACTGCACAGGGAGGCAAAAAATCATACTTTTGCTGAAGCTGATTCAAAGTGCAGGAGCTCATTTCTGTTTTCCCCTAATTTTTATCCTCAGTCTCAGTAGCAAAATTTATAGGTAGATACTGTGATAAATTGGGCTGTATCAGTTTTAAAATTATGTGAAACATGTAAGCATAAGAGACAGCTGGAACAGTTCCATCTGCAAGCTGTAGTTCGTAGATTTGATAATGCCTACCACAATCATTTTTGAAGGCAATTATAAAAGCTGCTAGAACAAGACTGGTTAAGCTGCTTTTCTAATTGGCTCTTCCTAATTGGCTGTTCCTAAAATGTCCTTTTCAGGACTGTCTCTCTACAAACAAGCTGGTTGCAACCTGTCTTTGAGCCAGTCAGACTGTGCTCATCACCATGAGCCCCACAGCCAATGCGGTCCATTGATGGTCACAGCATTAATGATGCCACACCTACATTCTCTTGCATAAATAGCTTTGTTCTGTCCAGTGTCTGCCATTAACCAGCCAACTTGGACTCAGCTCACACAATCTGTTTCAAGATACAACGAATAATCACTGGCTTTTCCATCAGTATGGTATATCATGTTCTAACTTCATTATTCTGTCCCAGATCTCGTTGCTAAATACAGCAATAGCTGGGAATTACATTTCTGTAGTCAGCTGTAATAAAGGTGCAGATGGAACACATGTATTCAGATGTTATGTAGTCCATCTTGAATAGGACAAAAAGCAAAATTTTAGAAACTTTATTTGAAGCAGTAAGGGATAACTTACTGAACAGTTCATATACTGTGTTATGCGTGAGTTAGCTTAAAAAAATACACCGGCTGGTGCATCCTCAGTCTTTAACAGTCGCTAGCTGATTTACTAGATTATTTTTTTAAAATAAATTGCAGGAGGGAAAGGGAAAAATTTTTAAAAAGTCTTTCCCTTTAACAATCTGGGGCTTAGATCTGTTAATGTTGTTTGCTTATTAGAGCCAGAGAGCAATGTTTGTGTGTCTCTTGACAGCTCCTTTGGGAGTAGAAGTTGAAAATAACTTGATTGTAGCTACTGCACTAGGTCTTCTTTTTACACTGTTGTCTTGGAGTCTTAAACATTTCATTGTACCCAGAATCTCCTGGGAAGGAGTGAAGTGTCTTCCTGAAGCACTAAGGGACAGAAATGGCCTGGGGACCTGGCAGCTGTCAGATGCTTTCTAGCACCATTGATACTTTGAGGAGGTTGCCGGATGCCATTGCACGTTATAATCTGAGGCAAACATAAGTCTACCCAACTGCTCAGAGCTCATGAGAGAAAAGCTGACGGGTACCGTCCTTTTCCTAAGAGAAGGCAGGGAGGCTTCTAGCACGTGGCAAAAAAGAGAGGTTTGGTCCCAGGGCAATTGGAGGACTGTGGGACTTCTTGGAACAGGAAGGAACCTTTCTTTATCCTGTACTATTCATTCACCTTTGTTTTATGTATACCTTTTCTTACCAACCACAGTAGCTTCACCTTGCTGTCCTATGCAAGGTGGCCACCGATGGAGTCTCTTGGCTGGTGACAAGAGTGCAGTGAAATGGCTGGCCACTTGGTGGAGTAAGGAGACTTTCAAATACCGTGGGAACATTTTGGCGGTGGCAGCGGTGCTCCTGGTGCTCTCGCTGGAAATAGCTGGTCAGCACTTGGAAACACGAGTTTGACCCTATGAATTCACAATGGAAATGGTTCTATGTGAACCAGTACAGGGGGTCATTTGATTTCGGCAATAACTTCATGCTAACAGATATTTTGGCCTTTGTGAGCACAACCTCAATTACAAGGTTTTATAGTTGCAGATAACAGCTAAATAACCCTGCTTGAACCAGAACATACCATTCAATATTGTGATTTGTACTTAGGCACGCTCTTTTTCAAATACTGTATTCCCAGCCTGTCCTTAAAACTTTTTGATCAATGTCTCTGAGGGCAGCATGTGTGTTTTAAGAAGAAACAAGTAAGCCATTGGTGTGTTTGCTGAGGTGACTGCAGCTAGCTGTCCAGCTGGGTTCATCTAGCAGAGTTACGCACATACCTCATTCACAATCTGGTAAGAGTGCTGTTGAAATCAAGCATTCATACTATGTAAAATTAAACCACTAAAAGTAAAGTCCCTTAGCAACTAGATAATTTCAAAGGAAGATCCTTCCTTGTTGAACCACTTCCCCAAAATTTGTAAGGTTTTTTTGTGCTGCTGTTTAACTTACTATAATAGAAAAAAGATTAGAGAAAATGGCAGTAAAAACATCACGTATCTTGCTTCTGTGCCATACCTAATTAAGCTAGCCAGAGAAAACTCCATTATTTTTTAAGTAATACTTTTAAGTTTTCAGGCAGGGTAAGAGTATTAATAAGCTAGTTCTTGCTCCCTGATAACTGTTCTTTATGACACTTAAAAATAATATCCAACTAATGAAGCACATCTGTTATGTTGCTAATCAGAGCTACAGTAGTCAAGGGAAAACAGGATTTAACTCAAAATACAGTAAGAATATTAGAAGTCAAATATTCAATGAGGGTTAGGTTATGTATATTATAAGCAGAAATTGTGCTATGAAGCTATTTTGAGAGGCTGGGTCCCAAGATGTTACTATATGCTGGAACACAACCAGAATTGTAGAAGAGCTCATCAGCCTTGGGGAGTGCTGTTTCTGACACCAGATTACAATTTGATACGTAAGTGGAAGTGACATTGATGGAAAAGGAGCTGATTGTAAAGAAATCCTGCAAATGACAGCCATGGCCTGTGGTATTCAGTGAAATGTTTCCTCTTGAACTATTTATTCTTAACAGGCAGATATGGTATTATCACCACTAGTCATATTCAAGTTCAGAAAACTAGAGTTGCAGCATGTGAAATATTTATTACACATAGAGCATGAGTCAAATGAAGAAGTTGCCAAACATCTCTGATTAAACAAGTATTTTGATGTACCAGGAAGGAAAAATAGCCACTGGTACTAACAGACATGTTCTACCTAGAACTGGAGAAGCAGAGATCAGCAAGGAATAATGCCAGCTACATCCACTGGCAATAAAAATTGGCCTCCTCTTTGATTTAGCCTTGCAAACTGTACCTTGCCAGTGCAGTTGCCCAGCAAGAGTGCAGCACATGTTCAGTTCAGTGTCCTGGCTGTAGCACACTTGAGGCATACCTAGCTTTCAGATTCTGGACCTTTATTGACATCATCTCACATCCCAATTCTCCTGTGTTCAGTGCTGTCAGATCATCTCCCAGCTGTCAGATCTTTGCTCAAAATACTCAGCTGTCTACAATGACAGCTTCTACAGCCTCTTTAGCTCTCCTATCAGCTTGATTCCAGTGCTCTCTGGCACTCAAGCTGTGGCAGTTCTGAAACTTCGGTTCTAACTCCTCAAACTGTAGTATCTACAGCTGGAAGTCCCCCTCCACACCCCCCACCCCTTACATATTAATGCAAGAATGACACAGATTTTCATGCTGACAGTTTTGGTCTAGATCTATGTTGCCACTTACTTGCATATCTAGACCAAGGTTCTTCTTTGTCCAGCAGAAGATAAAGGAGAGCCCGTGGAGATTAACTGGATTCCATGAGACAGAATGTGATGCCGCTAAGGTGTGGGAATTCCTCCTCTGGTCATGGCAAACAGGAATAGGTCTATTTCTTTTTTTAAATTTATTTTTCCACAATACTTAGTGTGACTCCACGTCCCTGTCTCGGTCTGAACAGCTGCCCACCTGCACACAGAGAGGTGAGTCAGAGGATGCAAGGATGCACTCTGAGGCAATCTCAGCAAACAAAGTGGGGCAGTGACACAGATGTACTCTGAGTCTTTGAAGGGGCTGAATTCCACTTCAGAGCAGTTAGACTAAGAGTAGCTGACTCCACATAGGTGTGCTTTCCACAGCTCTGAGGGGTACCAGCTCACAGAGTTTTGAATACTTTGAATAGGTGCCCCTGAGAAGTGTGCAAAGCTCAATTCCCACGTAACCTGAAGATGAGTTCAAGGGTCCCAAGATAACAGCTAAAAATCCCCACATCTTAAAAATCATGCTTCAACTAGATAATTTCAGAGAAGTTTGCTGATCAAATATTTTGCTTCCCTTTTCTCTTTTAGATCTCCTCACATCTCTTCATCAGTTCTTTGCTTCCCAAGGATCATATCTGATCTCTACACTTTGATTTTTTTTCCAGTCTGGAAAGATCCTTTTGTACATCAGTAAGGGAACGGGAGAAGTCTTCTGTATTTGTTGCAAAACTAAAGGAAGGTCAAGGTGGCAGGGACTCTGGTGTCAGAGGCTGCATATGTGGGGAGCTGTATTGCTAGTGCCACACTGTCAGTGACTGACATCTGACTTACAGCCTACAGGGCTGTCAAGACAGCCTCTCTCCAACCCTGAACTTGCACATAAAAGGGATGAGAGACTTGTGCTTAAAGAGACAGAACTTCCTGAAGAGAACACTCCTATTGGTTCCTAGAAAAGAGATTAATTTGACTATCTTGCTCTAATCATGGGATTTTCAGAGCTCTAAGGGACGTATGAACCCCTTTTACAGCAAGAAGGAAATCAATGGATACTGTCTCAATTCAAAACCTGCTGCACTTTCATGGTCATTTTAGATGGACAGCTTTATCAATCACCTACAGAACATCACTCAGTGATGGGCGGTCACCTGAGCTCAGCAACCACAGTGGAAAGGAAGTGCTGGCCAAGGCAGTAAGTACCTGAGCCTGACTCAGCCGGTGCTCTTTCCTCCCCAAGGTGCTGCCCGTCATTCCTGGTCTGAGGCACAGTGCAGGAACTAGAACCATTCCTGGTCTTCCCTCTGACTGCTCACGGCTGCGGGCTTAAAAAGCAGACAAAAAAAACTTGTAAAGAAAAGGAACAGAGCAGAGAAGAGCAGAGAAGTCAAATTAAAACCCAGCCATTGAACACACCACTTACAGGCTTTAACGAGCAACACTGCAAAGGCAGGGACATCCCTTCATTACCAGCTTGTCTCATGACGGCGTGGGTGAACAGTGTCTGTCGTAAGCCAAAGGCAGCCACGAGGAGTGCCTCTGCATGGCTCTGTCTGGTCACCTGAACAAAATGGAGCAGGGGAGGCTCTGTGTGTCCTCCTTTTCCTTAATCACCCCTTAGCTCTCCACGCTCTGCTGTCCTCCCCCTAGCCTGGATCTCCTCAGACCAGCATCAATGGCCATTTCTCAGGAGAAATTGTACTGTGACTGGTGTTTTATTTATTTGGGGTGTCGGGGAAGAGGACTGAGGGGTGGAGGAGTGAAGGGACTGCAAGTGGGTCTGCGACACTGGGGAAGGGATCCCAGGAGATGCCAGGCCCGTTGTCCCCCAGCTGATGGAAGGGAGCGCGCTCTCCTCTCCTCCATCCTGCCTCCCTCGCTCCCCCTGCCCCGTTCCCTCCTCCATGTGGCGATTTTCCTTCCCAGGGAAGCTCTCCTTCGCTGCCGCCCCCAAACCGTCCCTGTCCCCCATCGCCTTTACCTTCGCTCTCACACCTCTCCCCGCCCTTGGGCCGTCCCGCTCCCCTCACGCCGCGTTTCCCGCCCGGCCCCGGCGCCGCCTCTCCCCTCACCGCGGCGCCCCCTGGCGGCGGCCCCGCCCCTGCCGAGCGCGGCGTCCCACCGTCCCCTCCCTCTCCCTCCCCATCCTCCGGCTCTGCCCTATTGTTCTCCCTTCCCTCGCTCCTTCCCTCCGCCCGGGGCTCGCGTCCTCCCTCCGCTCTCCTCCATCCATCCATCCCTCCATCCCTCCCTCCTCCTTCTCGCCGTCCCTCCCGCCCCGCTCTCCGGAGCTGATGTCACGCACCCGCTGAAGGCGCGGGCGATCATGGCTGCTGCGGCCGCGGCCGTGCCGCCGGCCTCCAGCTAATGCCCGCGATGGAGCCGGCGAGCCTGCTGCGGTTCCTGCGGAAGCTCAAGGAGGTTTTCGATGTGTGCGACGAGGATGCGGACGGCTTCATACGGGTGGAGCACTTCGTCGCCCTGGGGCTGCAGTTCGGCCAAGGGGATGAGGTGAGTGGGGCGTCCCCCGGTCCCGCCGGGCCCCCGCACTCGGCCCGGCCCGGCCCGCTCCCCCGGCTGCCGCGCAACTTTCACCTGCTGCTCCAGCTATGCGGGGAGCGGGGCCGTGACTCTGGCTGGCCAGACCCCGCCAGGACCACCCGGGCACCCTCCGTCACCCACCTTTCCTCATCGCGGCCCGGGTTTCCCCCGTCTGTCGGGGAGCCACGACTCCTCCCCTCAGGGCGGCCCGGACCGTCTCTCCTCAGGGTGCCTCGGACTCCCCCCGTCCCTCAGGGGGTCCCAGAGCCTTTCCCCGTGGCGTCCTGGAGCCCCCTTCCCTCAGGGACACCCGGTCGCACTCCCCCTTTCCTGCAGAGTCCAAGACCCCCCCTTCCCTCAGGGGGTCCCGGAGCCTCCCCATTCCCTCAGGGCAGCCCAAACCACCCGGGCTGAGGGACGGGGTCCCAGGAGTGCTCGGGGATGGCTGTGTCGTTCGGGGAGATGTGTTTATTCTGGTGACAGCACGGGTTTTCTCTGTCCTGGCTGAGCCGTGTCCTCACCGGGGGTACCAGGTGCTGCGGGGGTACTAGGAGCAGAGCCCCGGGCTGAGGGAGCCGCCGGCCAGGCTGCCCGGTGAAGTGTCAGGGCAGTCAGGGAAGCACCAGCCCAGGTGCCCCCTAAAACCTCCTGGTGATGGGCTGGGAGCGAAGACTTCCATCCAGCCCTCCAGTGACACAGCGTAAATCTGGAGTCGGGCCACCGGTCTTGCTGGAGCAGCTGCGTCAGTGGGACCACTGTAAACCCGTGACATCCGTGTAAACGGGATTCAGGCCAGTCTCTGTGTGGGCAATGACATGCCTTTGGTTTGAAGCAGTTCCCTTAAGTGATTCTGTCGAGGGCTGCAGCTCCAACGAAATTAACCAGCAAGAAACACTTGCTTTCCCTAGGAGAACTCTCAAGATATTGCTCTTAACTGTTTGATGCTTCACAATATGCCCCAGCAATTTTGGGTGCTGGTGAGGGGGAGTGGAGTTGGGACTAGGATAGGATTCAGAAAACCAGTATCAGCTGACCTTTTTAAAGTACAACAAAACAAATTAATGTGAGGGGCGAATAAAATATTAGTTTATAAAGGGATGCCAAAGAGGCAGCAAAACCAGAGCAAATTCACACTAATTCTTGGAGCAAATTACTTATTTTTGGCTTACCGCTGGTAATGAAACACAGCTTGTGAATGAAATCAGAAGACCACGAGGCAGAAGGCTTATTGCTTGCAGATAGTCACAGGTCTGTTAACCATTTTCTTAATGAGGAGATGGAATTTCTTGTTTTAACCAGCATATTAAGGAGAAGAAATGAATAACCGTAGAGAGCTTTATTGATTTGTGGTTTTATTTCTCTCTTGGTAAGTTGTATAGTTTTATGTAAACTAATAGAAGTATTTTTTGAATCCTTACTGCCAGATGCACTGCATCAGAATTGCTTTTTGCACTACTACATTTATTTGGATCAGTGGCTTTCTCTTGCAGCACTGGAGAAGACTGGTCAAATTCCATTTGCTGTTTTGCAGCAGGGTGGCATTGATGATCATAACAGTCCTTTTTGGTCTTAGAAATCTCTAAGGATGTGAGAAGGGAGCAGGTTCTGAAAGATGCAAAGGAGAATTCAAGTAGTGATCTCCTAATCTTAGAGTGAATTGGAGTATATTAGTTGGAAAATATTTAAATGAAATGGAAAGGAAGAGAAAACTGGAAATCTCAACCAATGACGTCAATAGAAAAGTACCACTTGTCAGTGGTAATATGTAGGTTTTGGGATAAGCAGGCATGGGAGAGACTACCAGTGATGAGAAATACATCCTTTTTATTTTGTTCAGTTGTAACTAGCAATGTTTGATAAGATACTTGTAAAACTGGGAAAGAGAAGTCTTGTCTATATATCTATCAAGTTTATAATACAACTTGTTCTAGTTTGAAGTCAAGGGACTGCTAGCCAATAACTACAACAGCCACAGGGAAGCAAAGGAGTATGTGTCAGCTGAGTAAATGGATTTTGTAAATCACCAAAAGAGGCTTGCTAGGGAAATACAGATTCAATTTTCCAAGTGCAGGTTTACTGTAGAACAACCACTGCAGGTGAGCTAGTCTGGTTTTAAGTCTTGTTAAAAATGAGCTCTATGTGTGATGAGTCACAGTTGATGTTTGGAGACAGTGAGATTCTATTCTCCCATACAGCATAGTGCTTTCTACCTCGCTTCTGCAGGAACCCAGTAACGTTCGTGTGCGGGAATGCATCTCATGAAATTAAACTGAAGAGACAATGCAGTTCCCTTTAACACATTAGAATATATTTACTGTCATTGAAAATTAATTATACATTTGAATGTGCTACACTTCTTGGGCCTGATCCACCTCAGCTCCCTTTACATTCAGAAGAAATCTTTGCATTAGCATCACTGAAAGACTGATTTGCACTCCTCTTAAAGTTGTTTGCTCCTTCTGTTTACGTAATTCATCTGGCCACAGGAAGGATCCTTTTTTGTAGCATTGTGGCCTTAATAATTCTGACTTTTACCAACAGTAGTCCCAGGTGATGTTTGTGAAATGAGAGCGTGTCTGTCCCTTCTTCCCTTGTGCCAACCCGATACACACAGCTTTCCCTCTTCTCTACTTCATCAGAGCCACTGCCATCCAAAGTTTGGAGTCTATAAATTCTTAATACTAATTTCTGTCGGCTTCTGACTTGGACTGTGTAGGACATTTAGCCTATTCTGTTTTTTCAGGTTTTTTTTTCTATTTCCTTTTTCTATCTTCTTTGTGTGTGTGTGAGTGCACATGTGTAGTCAACATACTGAAATTTATCATTCCTGATAAACTCTTTGAAAACTGCCCCACGGCAAAATATTGCAGCAAGGCAGCAGCTTTCCATTCAAGCAAAGCAGTCCTTATCTGCACAGTCAAAACAATAAACTTTAACATTTATGATTAACTCTTTTTACTATTTTACGTCTAGTGAGCTTTTGAGGCCTCTGCTTCTCACAGCTTGATGCTTTGCTTTTCTTCTTTAAGATAACACCATCACTGCTGTACCTCATTCCATTCTCCCTTTCCTGTGCGCACTGAAGTCCTCTTCTTGCCACACAGTCGTTGAGAGTCCACTGCAGCAGAACAGCGATTGCCTCGCAGCAGCTGTTTAGGAAAGGTGTTCTGGCTGTGGAAGCACTTCTAGCAAATTTGCTTGCAAACTTTTGCTTTGCCCTACAAGGCATGTGGTGCAACTAGAGGAAGAAATCACTTGACCAATTTGGCAGAGCTAGGGGCAGAGTCATGGCTCTCAGTTCCTGCTGTGGTGCCTGAATTAACAGCAGAGCAGGCTGGCTGTCGAGCACTGCTTGCCCATACGAATAGTTGTGGAATTTATGCTTTTAAGCAATTTGGCGTTTTGACCTCTCTTTGTCCCATCTGACTGTAGGCATTTAACTGAGTTGTCTAATCTTTCTCCATGGTCACCGATGAGCAATTGAATGCTCAGAGAGTGTAACAGGACCCGAGGATGAAATAAATCCTTCAGAGGTACTTCTTTATCTCCACTGACAACAGAAACTCCTTGCTGAGACTTTTTGGTTCAGTGCTTAATAATAGCAGGCTTGGGCCTTGCTTTCCTGTTGAATGGTCTGTTTGCCATTTGTGGAGAAATCTGAAGAAAGACATGAAGGGCTGTTTCCAAAGCGACTTCACTGGATGGCGTGTACTCACTAGCTGAAGAAACACTTCACATAACATTGAAAAATGCCAAGAGTCGCTCGCCATCTGGTTCCCTCTCACTGGGAAGATAGTTGCACTAGCAGCCGAGTGTCTGGGATCATTGTGAGTGACGTGTTCAGCAAGCCCCAGTTCTGGCAGTGGATTGTGTGAATGTGTATTTCGGGATAGTGCCAGTTGATGTTCCGTTATGCCAGATTCTATTTAAATGCTACATTTAGTTTTCAGCAACAAGTGGAATGCGCTGAACACGTTGACTTCTTTCTGAGATATGTAATCATGTTTTGGAGGTGTACAAACCATACAGGTGCTTAGACCATAATCTTTGTCGTGGTAAGATCAGCAGATGCTCATCAACTTGAAGCAGTGTCACATGTGAGAGAGAACTCGAGCAGCTAATAAAATCTATAGGCGAATATCAATTATTCTTGTGAGTGGACAGTAATTAACTTGAAGTCAATGGTTCACTAGTGGTGTAGAACTGAAATAGCTGAAAACAAGTTCATGTATTTCACGTGAACAAATGAAACTTTCTGGCCAAAAGAAACTATTGAAATAGGGAGTTGTTTGTTGCTAATTTTAGTCACTTCCATTCATCCCCATTCTGGGCTGAAATTAAAGGCATCAACCTCAGGTGCTGCCCAGGTAGTAGATTGTGGCTGCTGGCTGAGTTTAATGACAGGCTGATGCTCCATTTGACTTGCTCTCAGATGTCTCCCAGGGACATAGAATCATAGAATCATATGGGGTTGGAAGGGACCTCTGGCAACCCCCCGCCAGAGTGGGTCTAACCAGAGCATGTTGCACAGGAACTTGTCCAGGCGGGTTTTGAATGTTTTCAGAGAAGGAGATTCCACCACCTCTCTGGGCAGCCTGTTCCAGTGCTCTGCCACTCTCACAGTAAAGAAGTTCCTCCTCGTGTTTAGGTGGAACTTCTTATACTATAAGAATATATATACACACATATATATACACACACATATACTATATATACATCAGATATACATCTGATGGAGTCATGCTCTAAACATAGCTCTTCTATTGTAACCACTCCATAACTAGTTTGTCCTGGAAAGAGCAGGAGTGTAATTTCACTGCATGGCAACATGGAGTCTTTCTGAATGGTCTGGGTGAATTTCAGGCTCCTAGCCATAGTGTTGCATGCAGAAATTAGTGGAATCACTGCAAATTTACATCAATGTACATGATGACAGACTAGTTCATATCTTCTAGATAATGTGCAGAATGCTCTGGATTTACCTACAGCCATGACAAAAAGAGACTTTGGCACTGAGACATTAAAGTATCAGGGTGTTACCAAGCAATACTGCCATTCTCATAATGGAGGCAGAAAAGCGTTACAATGTATTTCTTCTCCGCTTTTCCTGGAAATAATTACTGAAAGAATAAATAAAATATTTGTCTAGATGTAACAAGGATGAGAAGAGTAGTCCTATGTATGTGAGAGTGTTCTCTAGGTAGCAGCAAAGCTGCCACACATTAAGACTCCTTAAAACTGTATTTGTTAATGACCTGGATATTTCATATCATTTACAGTGACTTGGAAAAAATGCAGTTCTGAAATGGCACAGTGGGGTACTTAGTTTATGGATTAGTTAAGGCACAGTCAGTGTAGCCTTCCTAATGCAATATAAGCTAGCAGTGAGTATGTTTAAAATAGCCTTTTGGTATATCCTGAAACTTAGCATGTATTTCTAAACAGCTGACATAAAGCAAGTTTAGTACTTACTGTTAATTGAACATTTTCTGAAGCGCTGTTACACAGGGGGAAGCTGTAGGTTTGCTGTGCACTCATGGGTTTAATTCATTATGTAATGTGTTTGCATTTCAAAGGTAAGAGCTCTGAGGGCATTATATATATAGTTAAGAATTGATTGTTGCTATGTTTTGCAATACGAGTCAGTGATCTGAAATAGTAAGTTATTAATGCCTAAAGGAAAGGCAAACAATTTTTATAGCAATTCTTGATATTTAAATGACTGTTTTATAACTACCTCAGTGTTTGCATTTAGTATAGGTTCAGTGATACTGTGTTGTCTTATCGTAAATGCAAAAGTAAAGAAAAAAGTTGGCATATAGATCAAGCATAGAAGACTACTGCATTTTTTTGTACAGTATGGAAGGTAGCATATGTAACTGGTGAAGTTAAAACATTCAGATATTTTCTATGTAAATTTTTCTCCCTCTTCCCCCTTTTCCATGCCTGATTCAATCCATGCTGTTGTAGAATTGGTATTTTTTCGTCTGTGACATGTCTGCATGTTCTCCAGAAATTTACTCTTGCAAATCCTAGGGAGGATTTGAGATTTCTAGCACGTACTGACTTTATTCCTCTAGCATGATTAGGCTTTAAAAAGTGACTTATACAAAATTGCTGCAAGGGAGGGTAAGTCTTGGAGGGGGAACAAGCCATTGGCATACAGTATTTATGGGGGATCCCTAATACAGAATTTTTCTTGGTTTCTAAATTGCATTGTTACCTAAAATTTAGCACAATTGGCTCATGCTTGGCAGCAGTGCTTTTATAGCAACAAAGTGGAAAAAAAATCAATTGCCTTATAATGTAAGTAAATGTGATTGTTTTTATTCTCTATATACTTGACAACATAATTTCCTATTAATTTTATCTGATTTTAATGCTAATAAACACAAACATTTTAAAATCCCTGATTTGATTTTTGAATCAGACTGTCTGCTCAAGAGCCAGAGATGAAGTTCTAACAGCTCTTAAAATACGCAGTGTTTTGGGAGGCACACGTGATCTCAGACCTAGATACTTGCATAGGCTGCTGAATAAACACCCATCCCTGCGCCGAACATAGTTAACTCAGTGTAGGGTGTGATTAAGTACATGAATGATAGAAGAGAGAGTCAGACACAATCACTAGTACTATAACATACGGTTTTACAACAGCAGTGTGAGTGTAAACAAAGCACTGTGTAATACATCTCAGTTCCTTTTTACTCAAGATATAATTGACGGGCCTCACTTGGAGAGAATGCAGGTGTTTCCATAGCACTATGAATGCCGTTTTCACATTTTGTGTGTAGTTTAAACCAGAAATAGTAAGGCTCCTTCCTAAGCCTTGCATCCATTTCAGTTCTGCAGTATGTTTGGACCCAGACTGAGTGACAGGAGTGAACTGTGGGGTCAAAATATCGCAGGGGGGACAGTCTCAATGCACAGGGCACAGACCTGGAAAAATTACTATGTACTCTTCAGATTTTAAAGCTGCTTTGACGATTTAGGTTTGGGTATAGTTATAGGTTTTAGATGGTCAAGTGAAAAGCTAAGAAATGGTACAGACTTTTTTCTGCTGGAAATTAGAAGGAAAGATACTGGAATTGTCTCTTCTGGAGTGGAGAGGCTGTTGGCCTGGTAGAATGAGGGGTGTCAACCAAACCAATTTCTTCCTCTAGAGTGGTATCAGTTTTAAAATTATCTTCATTTCGATGCTCAAGTTCCATAACATCACACATACACCTGCATTGTCAAATTTCTGGTTTTTTGCCTCTTGGTTCAGGGCTGCTCTTCAGAGAACAGAGCCGTTCCCTGCTGCCCCACAGCAGGCTCTGTCACGCTGGCCTCCAGCAGAGAAGCAGAGTCATGGTACAGCCCTCCAGCAAGCAGTCCTTGGATAGGAAGCTTGCAAGGAGCCTTTTTCTATAGGAGATCTTCAGCCTGTGGCAGTGTTTTGTGATGTTCCAAACTGGGGCACATATCTGATACACAAGCTGCAAATTTGCTGGTAAAGCATGCTTCACGTTTTTCCCTATGTATTGGTCATTCTGGACATTCTCAGTGCCTGGTTTGTTGTGGGCCAAAGAAGTCATTGTGGTGGTGTTCCGTCACCTCCTGATGAACTGACCCTCCCCAATGGGATCCAGATGGCTTTTGGAACACGGGATATTATTTTCCATATTTCCATAACTTCTGTTGTTATGATAAAAAACCCAAACAAATGTGCAGATACAAACAGCTTTGTGCATATGTTTGCATGGTATTAATAGATTTGAGAAATTGTTCCAAAATACTGGTGATTTCACTGTTTATGTAGCAAATGACTATACGATGAGTTGAACGTATTTTGCCCAATTAAGCCATATAATGTATGTGCTAGGATACAGTAGCAATAGCAATTCAGAAAGTGAAATGCCACAGAGATGTCAACACAGAGACTATTTGTAATTGTTGGCTCTCACCCTTTTGTCCCTGTGCAAGTAGTATATTCTGCCACCATATAGTAGTACAGAATCCTCCTGTAATGATGCTAAGGACACCCTTCTCGGTGCTGCTACCTATTGGGAACAGCGGAAAGCTGTAGGACTCTCATTAGAAGAATTTTGTAGGAGTTTCTTCTGTGCTGGATTGGTGTGGTATTGTGTCAAAATACAAGTGTCTCAGCTGAAGCCGATGTTTTCTTCCTCTCCTCATTTGGCAAGTAACGTATAGACTCCGAGTCTGGTTTGTGTGTGAAGAGTGGGTAAAAAAAAAAAATCCTAAAATTTCAGATGAGTGTGGCAAATTATTTTTGCCTTATAAATGTAGGAATGTAATTAACTTCAACTTCTGGGTTTTTTAAAAGTATGGTATTTTCATTGTTTCCATTTGAAGCCAGCTTTTGATTGACAACATTTAAATTGAAATATTTGGCAAACAACAAGTGAAAATGCTCCAAAACATAAGATTTTGCACAACACAGAGCATTTTTTTCTGTTTTCTTCTGAGAAACATGAAAAAGGGAAAAAAATGGTTTTGATTTCCTTTACTTGGCGAGAAAGCTGAAAAATCAATTATTTAGCAAGTTATGTATTGAGCAAGTGCAGAGACTTTGTGGATAAAGAAGGAAAATATGCTATTCAGTACCTCTCTGCCTAACTGGAGTTATGTTTAGCTTGCAGTTATCCAGAGCTGTGGGGAAATAAAGCAATAGGTAATGCAAACCCATGGATAATGCTAAGCTCTGTACAAGACTGGAGGAATATAATCTTTAGGAAACGAAAATCAGTGAGTTTGTGCAGGAAGAACAGCTTTAAAGTGTAGTACAAGAGAACACGGGATTTTTGGCTCATGAGTATTTGTTTCTTTGACTATTGGTTTTCACAGCTTGTGATCATAGTTGCCTAATCATTCCTTGGTCTTGAGCAAATGAAGTCTGACTTCGTTTACTGCAGCCAGACATTGGTGAAACTTGCGAATTTTAGCCTCCAGCATGAAAAGTGAATAGTATGTTTCATACCTCAGTTCTCTTTGGGATTATTTGGAAATAAAGAATTTGAGGAGTGTTTTGGGACACAACTTCAAAGGAGCTTTGATAATGTCAGTTTTGCTCTTCTTACTGAGCAATTACAAGGCATAGAAGTTTCCACTAAGGAAAACTGCATCTTGCCTTCTCACCTGGGAATTCTTGTGCCCTTTGCCAAATAAAGACTCTTCTGCACAGTTGGATGCGTTTATTGGAAAGTGCTATGATATTTACTCCCAAACAGACAGTCCAATTTGTCTTGCTTAGAGAATTAAATGGGTTTGAACAGTCTGCTGTTGACAAACTATCATTTGGGAAAGCCTAAATTTGGAGGTGGATATATCTATAACCACCAGTGCTACTTTGGAGGTGACACATTACTATCTTTATCAATAATCTACCATCTCACAACTGTCCTAGTAGTTACCTTACCAGGTGACTGTACTGGTAATCTAGAAGATTTCTGGATATCTGTCAGCCAGATTGGAAACTTTGGCTCTAATCAAGCTCATGATGTCTTTCCAATGGGTGAAAAGACAGTTTGTTATGTACAGTGACTGTGGCATACGTCAAGTTTCTGTCCTGGTGCGAATGCTGGCAGATCATTTGTTTCTTGATTTAGGTAGTCATCCAGGTAACCTCAGGAAAAGGTTAAAAACTACAAATTACTTTCATTTTGCCAGAAGTACAAGGCACAGATTGCTTTTTCTTTGTACATAGGCCTGTGTGATTTCTCTTACTGTATTTTTCTTGTAAACCTGGTATGACTATTGTGAACTACGTTTTCTTTCCCAGCAATAGTTTTCTTTCTCCCATGGCATTTTAAATACGTTTTCAGAAACTTGCCAATCCTGGTGTGTGGAAGCATCCTCTCGGTACTTCTAACTTGTGCTTGGCACAAATGAACTGAGCGGGCAGAGCAGGTGGTGGAGGTTGGTGATTTTCTATATCAGCTCTTTCTTTGGGCTGGGCACTGAATATTCTGTGCATTGGCACATGCTGGGCCAAATTGCTGCTCTCAGTCTGCTGCCTGGGGCCACAGAATGGTATGAGGAGGAGGAGGGCACCATGCAGCAGGGGTATTTAATGCATGAAAATCAATGATGCCTCAAGGGACACGGACTGTAATCACCACTGTCATTCCATAGCATCACAACTCTGTCTGCAAGCTATTTTTTTGCTGGAGACTACTTGAAATAACACGTGATGTTCTGGCATCACTATGTGTCGTGGTGTCACCCCAGGCAGCAACTAGGACCACTCAGCCACTCTCTCACTCCCCCAGTTGGGATGGGGGAGAGAATCAGAAAAGTAAAAGTGAGAAAAAGTTCGTGAGTCAGGGCTCCATCAAGCATCACGGTTACTTGGGAAGACAAATGCCATAACTCCAAATGTCCCCCGCTTCCTTCTTCTTCCCCCAGCTTTATATACTAAGCATGACGTCACATGGTATGGAATAGCCCTTCGTCAGTTGGCGTCAGCTGTCCCAGTGATATCCCCTCCCAACTTCTTGTGCACTCCCAGCCTCCTCGCTGGTGGGGTGGTATGAAGAGCAGAAAACACCTTGAATATTTAACAACAACCAAAATCACCAGTGCACTATCAACACTGTTTCCCATCCCAAATCCAAAACAGAGCACTGTACTAGCTGCTAGTAAGAAAGTTAACTCTGTCCCAGCTGAAGCCATGGTACTATGTTATTCACCCAGCTTATTCCTTCCTTCTTCAGGAACAGCTTCAGTTTTGGGCTTGTCATTGCTTGTGCTTTTTGGTGGGTGGCTCCTGTCTAAATGATGGTGGCCAGTTAGCTCTAGCTGTGTTAATTGCAAATTAGCACCTGTTTGGAAGGGAATGGAGCTCTGAAGGAGTTGGTCCAAGTAGTTATAAACATGAATAATTTATGCAACATTTCAGGTGAAAAGCTTGCTTGCCTGAGTTGGTGGAATAATGTGGCTATAAATTACCTTTGGGTTTATTGCAGTTGGCTGCCACAGCGGCTCTTTAGCAATACGTGGTGTTCAATGGCACTTCTCCTAATTCACTGCTTGCCATTGCTTGCATTTTGTAGATGTTCACTATTCTGTAGTGCTGATTGCCTGGATTTACAGTACAGGGTGAAGAGAGTAGGAGTGTAGACTCTCATAGCAAGAAATTGCTAGTGTCTCTATTTTGGTGAAGAAGTGTGAAGAGACACATTTCAAATACCTTTTTTACAGGAGGAAGGGTTGCCATGGATAATAGCTGTGAAACATTGGGTCTGAATTTCCCCCACTTCTCATTTACTTTGTTCTGTGATGAGATATGATAATCAGGTTCATTTTCCAGACTTCTGTCTGGCACAGCATGGCTGAAGGGACACTTGCATTCACTTTTGTTGGCTTCACCAGAGATGGTTCCCGAGCCCGCAAGTTCACCAAGCAGAGCATCCTCTGGAGCATCTTCTGCAGAGGCAGAGATGGAGAACTGGCCTTTTATTTTGGGGATTTTGTATGAAGAAGTGAGACTCCAGAAGGGTGTTCTCAGAGTCCTTTGAAGGTGCCTGTGTGATCTGACCTCACTGAGCTGGTACACTGCTACTTTTCTTTTCAAACCGTGTTAACTACTTCAAAGCACACGGTGTTTTGGAGCTTGTGTCATTCACTCAATAGCACTGAAATACAGAAGGTATTTCTCTAATTAACCAAATACCATTTCAACTTTAATTTCTCTCTTTTTTTTCTGTATTTTCTTTCCCGTTGTTGCTGCTGATAGAAACGTACTCATTTTACAATCAGTCCATTAGTCATTATGCCTGCTTAATTTTAGTGAACATGCTGACAATAATGCTGATTGTGTGCCATCAACACCAACTTGTGGTTTCTCTAAATGAGTTGGGCAGAAGGATCCCAAAGGGAAGGGGGGAGAAGGATGTTCTCTTCAAATGGATAGATTGCAAACAGATGGACAGCAGCGAATGAATACAAAGGAAATACAGGTGAAATATTTGAGGCTGTGAAACAGGATATCGGTGTTTATACTGCTTGAGTATGTATGTGTATATATCTTAATACCCACATGCAAGAACTGATTTCTAGGGATAAACTGCCAGCCTGGAATAGAAATTGATTTTAAGACCCCAAAGTGTGTGCTCAGTGCATGCTGTAATTAGATTGTGGTGGCAATTTCAGCACAGGACTGAACTTTAGCTAACCTTTCAAAAACTCATTCTTCCTTCAGGAGCTCATGGGGCAATTTATGATATCAGCGATGAACTCAGGGAATGGCATAGGCTATCAGATGGGGAGGAAAGGAGAAGCTATCAAAAGATTAAATTTTGATGGCATTTTAAATGTAAACCCCCAAACTGTATTTGATGCTTCTCTAATTCTGTTGAAAGTCAGTGACTCCGAAAAGCTCCAGTCGTTTTTGAAAATGTAATTTTATTTCCCAAGTACAGCAGAGTCTTATCAAAATTTCACCTTGGCCCTAGGAAAAGACTCAGGAGGTGCTAGACCCAATAACACGTTGTTCTCAACAGAGCAATTTTCCCCACTGTCAGAACTGGCTGTTGTGCTTTCTGTTATTGATGAGGGAATTACTGTTCCCTTTAGGTGACGTTTCCATGATATTTGCTGCTTGGCACTTCAGAGACTCTTATTAAAGAGCTGATGTGATTCTCATGAAGATTTTGTGAAGTCTCCGTTAAATGGGTCACAACATGCCAGATAACATAAGCAATATCTGCACCACTTCTTGGGACCAGCAAGGAAGGCAGGCTTAGTACAGTGCTGAGCTTTGTGTCAGCCATTGCTTGAAAGAAATGTCACACACAATTTTAAAATATTCACCTTTGTTCAACTAATATTACAGAAATAAAAAAGACTTGTGTGTGTGTGTGTTTGTGTGCTGGATTAATAGATTTAGGTCACAGGCTGTAAATGTGTGTGACTCAGCTGTGTGAATAAATCAGTTTGCTTGATTGTGGGATGAATTTACACTTTCAAAGCTTTTAATAGGTAATGAATATTCAGGGTCTGCCACATGGTAGGAGATCTAAAATGAAGGCTTAGATTCCTATAGCCTTGGCTCTCACTCTGCAAGTGTTGTTACAAAAGAGTGTCGTGGAGTGGTAGATAGCAACGCTGCTCTGATCCCTCTTTCTTTTTTTTCCCTCTGCTGTTGCTAACGGGAATGCAACAGTGGAACACATTAACTGGTGGCTCTAGAAGACAGGTTTTATCATGCTGTATTAGCACTGAGAGTGTGTTGCCTCTTAGCCCTATTTGTAGACATCAAATGGAGTTGCAGAGGTGTCAGAGAAGGGGACTTGAAATCCCTCAGTGGTTTGCAGAAGGATCTGGGAGCAATTACTCGCCCCAGCCCTGTAGACAGAGAGGCAGCACCAGATTCCATTTTTCTTTTGGGGTAAAATGCTCAGCAATCCTGAAACCCAGTTCTCTTAAATGTCTTGTTCAGCATACCCAAAATTGCAAGTGACTCCTGAGAAACTCAATAAACTCAGGATTTTGTCTCCTCTTGGGTATAATCATCCCGTATATGGGTTCTTCAGGGTGAGAGGAACTTGTACAGCCTGGGGTGGACTGTACTCTGGACTATACCAATCTCTTGGCACAAACACAGGGCAAATAATAAATGATAACCCCATGTTGTTTCTGGGGAAACTGTCTCCCACAGACATTTTTTTGCTTTCTTGTAAAAGAGATTATCGTTGATTATGATCAACTGCAAGGTGGTTCCCCAATCCTGAAATCTGTGCAGTAGCAAGAAATATTTAGCAGAACACTTATCAGCTAAGCTCATGCCAAAGAAGACAGCTCCCCTGGGTTCTTATGATTGGGTACAAGCCTCAAGGTGGTAAAAATCTGTATCAGTGAGAGTCATGACATTGATTTACACGGTAGAGCCGACACTCATGCAGGAAGCAGTCAAGAAATGCATCAGACCTTCATGGGCTCGGTTGAGTGACTCAGCATCCTGTAATAATTCCTAATTTGTCACTTTTTGAAATACTATTCACAAGAGCAGCGGGGAAGGGAAATAAAGATGCTCATGCAAAGTTACCTGAGTTAAGTATAGCCTACAACTGTGAAATATTTTAAGTTTTGTATTTTTGCTTGCAGTAGAGACTTCTTGCCAAAGCCCTCTGTGGAATTAGTTTGAAAATCTGAGTTCAAGGTGGCTGGATAAGAAAAAAGGATTTGGCAGTGCTGTGAAAATCTTTAATCAAAAAGGTTCTATAAAGCACCTGAGCAGAGTTCTCCTTGGTGCAGTCTTTCATTATCTTGCACGTGTCAATATTGAATTGTAGCTAATGATAAAGTTGAAGAGGTGACAGACCTCATCTGGAATATGTCTGGTTTAGGTGTAACATGCATTAGCCACGGCAACTTTGTATGGCCAGCCGCAGGGATGATGGTCAATGATGGTCAATGCTTCCTAGAGTGAAGAAAAATGAGAAACACTTTTGTTATAAAAGCTGAGCTGATGATCCATGTGCAACCAGGAATGTCTGATGTTTCACTGGTACTATAGTGCTGCAGTTCCAGGGTTTATGAGGCTGACAGGCTTAATAAGAAGCTCTATTACTTGTGCTGAAAATCTGTCAATACAAAGAAAAAGAAAAAAAAAAAAAGTCCTAGGTTTCTAAAAGGCAGGGACAACAGCATTAGTGCAAGGAAGGCCGGTACAACTGCTCTTCCTCTGCATAGGTATAGTCAGACACTGATGGATAGCCTGATACGTGTGGCAGAATTTATATCATTGATAAAGGCAATGACTGAGAGGAAAAAACAGGCTTCACTTGTGCCAAGCACTCTAGGTATGTGCTCAGATCCCAGTGACGTTAGTATGGCCTAGGTATGTGAAGATAAACGCATTGATGGTTCCTGTTGAACAGGAATGGAGTTGAATAAAATGTTCAAATTGAATGCATATAGCAGTGATTTGTTGAACTTAAGCCTGTATGATTGGGGGCATCCATTTTAACAGGATTCTCTGGAAATTAATCTGAAAGCACAAGGGATCTAAAACCTGAAGGCTTTCTTAGGCTTTAACCATGCTATAGAATTCCACAACTAAAATACATTCCATTATTTAAATTCTACAACCAGAGTAGAAATCTATCATTTCCATTCACTGCTCAGGGTGTTTCCAGAAGGGAGGGTAATTTATTGTTTGATTCTGTTTTATTATCTGTAAGGAGAGCTAAGCAGTGGAAGAAGCTGCTGGGAATATTTGTAAAATTTTTAGGTATTTAAGGCTCGACTAGACCCCTGTTGGGAATGCTGAGATATTATTGTCAGTCTTTCCAAGCTGTAGCATGATTCTTCTGATGAGCCAAGGGCTACCTCTTCGAGACAGAACTCTAAGGGAATAAGGCTAGGAGGCAGAAAATGGATAACCAGAAACTTGTGTTGACAGACAGAGGATTTGAAGGAATTCTGAACTGCACGATTTGGATCTGGCATTCAAACACATGCTTGGCTGTATGCATGAGTGACCCTGACTTCAGTGGGATTATTTGTGGCCTGTTTCAGAAAACTGTCCTGTTGGGCAGTTGAGAATAGGTAGGAGCACCCTTCGAGCGTGCGTCTTCCTTTGAAGCACACACTCTGCGGTTGTGCTGCATTGGGGCCGTGCTGCTCAGCATTCCTGCCAGGTGAGATTCTGAATAGCAGAGCAGGGCTGGGAAAGAAATTAGCTCGCTGATCAAGATTTTCCAAAGCATATCTTTAAGACAGGTCTGAGTCAACACTTTGAGATAATGCTGTCAGACTAAATGATAACACAGAATATTCTGACAACCTACTTGGTCTGGAAACAAACACTGTCTGTTCCTTGGCAGTGATTTCTGATTAAACAGGGAGCTGTAGTTGCCAACAGCCCAATGCTAGCCACTGTGACTCAAGCCATTGACTCCTGTTGTTTGGCATAAAACATTCAAATATTTAAATTAAATAAATTCAAGAGAAAGCTAGGAATCATCTTTTTACTTGGACAAATAAACTGCTTAATAGCTTTATTAAGGATCTCTGAGATCCACCTTAATCACAGACTTACAGCAGTAAGGAAGCATGCATATACATGCCAGAAGATAAAATACGTAAGAGATTTTTGATGCAGGTACCCTACGTCTACAGATTGCAATTATATCTGACCTTTTAAAATAACCCAGGTGCAGAAAAGGTGCTTGAATACATCACACCTAAGATGAGTTTCATAGATACTTCCTGGTTTCCTGAGAGCTCTGCTCTTTGCAGTAAAGAGCAATCAGGATAATCAAAATAACTGAGAATAAGGAAAATATAGCCAGGAAATTCTCTGCTGGCTCACCCAAGTGTACGGATCGTGTGCACTACTTTCATAGTAAAGTATTGCGAACTTGAAGGGTAGAGATGTAAGACACTGTACTGGTCAGTACACGCACAGTGTACTGGTACACTCTTACTGGTGTCTGTGCAACTGTTCACACACTTAGTGAAAAGCACGTGCTCAGCATGTTGCTGATCTTTTCCTTCATGTTTTCTTTCCTCTTCTGTCTGTTTTCTATTCCTGTGTTGGTCTCTTCTTTTTCTTTTGCTACCTATAGCTCTTCTGTCCTTGGCAGGACAGCAGACTTTCCAGTGATCTTTGTCATACACCTTTCTGCCCTTAAATCTTTCCTGTAAGTGTAGCTTTGACACTCTTCATGAAGTTCCTGCCTTCTGTGGGATTTCAGAGGGAGCTCAGACGCTGGAGTTCAAAAGTATGAACAGCTTTATTTATCCAGACCTAAAAATCACCTCCACCATCTAGACAGCATCCTCGGATTGGGGCCTCACCTGCATATTGGATAATCTGTGCATTGGGAACTAAGGGATATTCCATGAAGATGAATTACAGTAGGAGGATTAACAATAAAATAAACAGGTTCCTATTCACTACGTGAAGGTCTGTCAACATATTTTGACAGTTTGTTACAGTGAAGGATTTCAGCATAACAGCATGTTATGTGAAAGCGTCATATCTGCATCTGGCAGGAAATTGGCCAAATTACCTGTAACTCTCATGACTCTTGCTGTCTTTAAATAAGTTTTTCTTATATGCATTTTCCCATTTTCTTCCTAAATCAAACATGGGATGTTTTTAGAAGCTAGAGCCTGAAATGTGACATCTTATTTTCTCATGTTATAAAAAGACCAAATGTGTATTACTGAAGTGGGCTTTTCCATTTCACTGTCTGGTCTGAGTGTTCATGAACAGACCAATTGCCTGGATACCAGCCTGTAATGTTAGAAGAGGATGGTGTGGTCATCCGCCACAGTCTTCCCCATTGCTTTTTATGAGCATGTTGCTCATGCCAAAGAGAGCAAACCCATCCATTACGTGGAGTCAGACCATATCCTACCCTGCAGTTCAGAGTTAGGTTTGTGTTTGCTTTCAATGGAAAGATTAAAGATGTATGAATGTGGCTGAGTATGACACAATCTAGTCCATCAGCACACGTGAATCAGGTGGTGAAGTTTAGATGTACTTGAGTCTTGGCTTGTTCTGCGTGGGCTCCTCTGTGAATGCTTGGGAGATCTACTAGTCTATTGAGGTGGACAGTAGGAAATTTCCTCAAACAAGTGGAAATAACAATGAAATTGCAAAACCTTGCATCGCTCTGCACCTTTGTGGAGCTTCGTTGACTTCAGGAGGGCTACCTGTATCCACGGAGGGTGGCCAGATCAGAGCCTAACTCACTTGCTACAAGTAACTTGAAGAGGAGGGGAAGAGGCTCAACCATGTATTTAGAAAAGCATCCTTTACGAAGGGCCGTGGTGGTTAGAACAGAGCTAAAAATAGGTGCAAAGAAAATTAATAATCCTCAGAATCTCTGGGGTAGAGTGGAAGAGAGTAAGGTACCTTTCGTGGTGTCTGTTCAGTGTGTTAAAAATTGAGTTGGATTTTAAAATTATGGGACGGACTGAGTAGACAATCAGTCCTGACACTTTCGAATCAGCTAAAGGGCACTCAGCAGGAATGCAAATGGATGAGTTGTAGTGAGTGCAGAGGGAGAAGGATGGAAACACTGTCTCAAAGGGTATCAGCAGATTTCTCTGTGGTACTAAATGCAGAAGACTAATGAGCAGTGGCTTAAGACACATGCGATCACTGCATTTATTGTGGATGTCTTTCTGCATTGTTCACTTTTTCTTACCAGTGACAACTGTGATTTGTAACCTCTACCGACTGCTTAAACCCAGTTCTTGTTCCTATTTTAATTTCTTGCTCAGGAAGAACAAAAACTCCCAGCTCAAGTCTGCGTCTTTACAGAAAGAGTAGATGTGTCTGTGGCAGTGAAGGAAGATACAGTCCTGATTGTGTGCAAGGTTCACAATTGTATTTGATGTGGGCTCAACTAAACCCTGACCAAAATGACTGTGAGCTCTGAATTAAAACTTAGATGCAAACTGAGCCCTTGTTCAAATCTTTTCAGTGTATTTGTCCTTGTGGTAAGATTTCACTGATCTTTTCAAACAAAAGCAAAGATATTTCATCTTAGACTGACTATCTTTGGTCTTTACTGCTGAAAATCCCAGAAGCTCCATATTCTGTTTTTTATTGGCGTAAAAGAGATAACAACAGGGAGAACCTGTCTGTCCTCTGACACTCTTGAAAACTCTGGGAACAAGAATAAAAGAAAACAGAGGCTTTAGTGACCTCGTGGAAAACTACCTGGAAAAAATTAGATTTTCTCTTTGCATATTATTAGATTGGCAAATTCTGTTTAGGATTTTTATTCCTTTAGATTGAAGGACACTTCAAGGGTCTAACTCTGTTCTTCGTTACTCTAGCATTGGTGTAACTGAGTTTTAATGACGTTCTGATTGATGCCACTCTGAGATTGGAATAAGGCCTGTAATGCTTCTATTAGAGTACAAGGAGCTGTACCAGTTTATGCTTAAAACTCAGAGGACTATTCCCAAGGAAGTTACGTAACATTTATATGGAAGAAGCAAGGAGATGATTAATAAACGCTGTTTTAAATATTTATAGGTCTCTTTATCTTTCTTCTTAAAGATGCAGGTATGAACTGCTGTTGTGGAAAAACTGCCCGAGCTCTCTGCCTGACCAGGAATTTCCCCCTTTTTGTGCACAGGAGACAGTCAAAGGGGTGGATGCCAGCCCAGCTGAGAGCTGCTCTGCTGTGCAGAAGTCCATAGGCAATTGGCTTCAGCTGCATAGCCCTGCACAGGAAAAAGCAGCGTGTCAGCCAACCCTTGGAAACCTTCAGTAATCAGTATTGTTTTGTCACATCTGGTCTACTTTCTCCCTAACTGTGGGTCCAGAGCTTCAGTTCGTTCACACTCTTGCCTTTCTGGCTATGCGTGAAAGTAGCAGAGCCAAAGGAGAGCACTCCAGGGAACATCTCCCCAGCTATGCCCGGAGTGCTTTCTCCCATCCTTTGTGAGCTCTAGACACACCCTACTAAAAATGGAGCTTGGAATCCAGTACCAAGGGTGGAAGGCTGATGAACTGCCATACTAACATCAGTTCTGGAAGAGCTTTTCTGTGCCCACTGCAGCTCACTGGCAGTTCTACAGTTCACATACACTTCTAAACTTAAAAATCAGAACATGCATTTCTGGGCTGCAACGGAGAGTGGGAGCACTGGTGTGATCAGCTCTTCTGGTGGATGAGCAGGAGCAGTAACATCTGGTTAAGGAACAGTGACCAACAGGTAGGGTCTACCCTTGCTCACCCAGTGTTCAGACTGCATGAGCAGTCCAGTGCTTTAGAAACATACACCACTTTTAAAGCTCTATGTCATTTTTTTTCTACTTCTGAGAGTAAATATTTTATATTAGTTCCATGATTTTAGTGTCACTGATCCCTGTTTGTGTTCAACTTCGGTGGCCCATGCTTAAAGTCTTTTTCTTCATTCCAAATCTTTACTGGCAAGTTATTTGCACAGGATTTGCTGCTGCCTTTTTCTGCTGTCAGAATTTGAACTTGCTGGCTCTATGCTATGTGCTAGGTGGTGATTTCTTTGGCATATTTCCTTTCTTTTTTTGGCAGGTCCTGAGTTTGTTCCATTCTCTTTATGAAGTGAAGTGAAAAATGCTAAGCAGAATTTGCAGTGGCTTTTATTTAATCAGTGCTTTATCTTGACATTGTCTAGTGTGTAAATTTTGTCCTTTTGAAGACCAGGAGTAGATGATATATGATAGCTTTGTCACTGGGCTGCACTGGCTGTAGATACTTATCTGCTCAGCAATTGGTGTGTAACACAAGTCTATTTCTGGGTTGGGGAGGTGTAACCAGTATTACAATTTACTGAGAGTATCTGATAAATTGTTCTGTTCAATAGTAATGTGAAGTGTGATGTTTTATTGCTGCCACCTGACCCTCTGAATATTCCAGTCTCCTTGATTCTTAGACTTCACCCTTCATTATTTGCTCCGAACAGGCCATGAGTTTGCAGTATCTTGTGCCTCTGCTTCCCTCTCTCATATCCGAAAGCTGTAAAGGGCAAAATCCACATCAGTGCTGAGCCCACAGGCATAGCATATAGCTTGCACTGGACAGTCCAGATGTGGCCTGTGGATGTTGGTCTAATGTTTTGGATAATTATGGGGCATTAATCTGCTGTGCAGTGTGGTTCTCTGGAGAGCCGCTGTTGAGCACTCAGTAGGAGTCATGTGTTTGTTGGGAGAAAGAAGAGCCTCCAAACCATTTCACTCAGGCAGTGCCCTTGCTAGAGAAGAACAAGTTAATTGTACATCTGACGCAGCAGGAGCCTTTCTGGGTTGTCTTTCAGATGAGATGACAACTGATAATTATATGAGAGCTACGGGCTGTCTATTCTCTATTACTCCAGCATAGTTCTGAATGCTTTCAGTAGGGGAAAAATAACACAAGGAGTCTGAGAAAACCTTTGATTATAGGGAAGGAAGTAAAAATTGTTGTTGTTGTTGCTTGCTCTTATCCTGACTAGCCAACTGTTAAATCTTGCACCTGATACAATTGCATACAGTGTTGGAAGTGTTCCTGTTGTGTTTCAGGTCTTACTCTAGTGGGTGGCTGGAGGAGATCTGTGCATCTAGCCAGACTTCTCTCTGTGCTTTTTGCTCCATCAGGACACAGTTTGCAAAGGCAGGATTTGGGATGCAGTACATCTGTGCCAGCTTTAGTGGTAACTCATGCTAATCTCCTGCTCTTGCCATATCTGCCCATCTCTCAGCAATAACCTGAAGTCAGTGTCAGTGATAAAATGCAAGGTAGTTGAAAGTATTAGATGAAATCTGGGTCTTATGTCTGCTTGCAAATTATTCCCAAGTACTGTATAAACTTAGTTCTGTGTCTTGGTGTAAAATGTGCTATGTGTGCTGGGACCATTAGTCTACTACGTAGACCAATTACATTGCTTTCATCACTTTCCCTAGTACTTTATGGGAAGCCCTTTTCACTTATGCAGCACCAATTGTGCAAGAATTGGAATATGCTGTAGCTAAATGAAAATGGAGGTGGGAAGGAGAGAAGAACAATACTTGTCCCAGCATGCTATAAACTTGTGATGGGACCCTGGGATGCAGATCTGAGCCCTGGGATAAGAGACCAGCAGAGGAGGAAATCTTGCACACAAGAATATGATTTTGCATTGGCTTCCCCAAAGTGGTTTGTTCTGGGGAAGCAGAGGGCAATATGTGAGTGTGATATTTTTTTTTTTTTTTTTTAAATCCAATTTTACAGCTCATATAAGAGACCTCTAGCTAAACAGGGTGAGGACTGGATTCCTGTTACTGAATTAGCAGCTATGTATATTTGGCTTAGTGTCAGGGTGATGTCCTACATCATTTCACTGACAGCTAGATTTTGTCTTGTGTCAGAGCTCTCTTTTGGCTGATTTGTGACAATTTCTGGGCTGTCCTCTGACTGAAAAAAATCCCTTCTTGCGTGTCTTATATATGTATTTAGGCCATGTTAAGTTTCCATAAATGGCCTCCCACTGAGACATTAGGGAGTGCAGGGCTGTTAACAGAGCAGGACTGGAACCAAGTGCTCCTTGGGCATTGTGAACTGCTGCCCGATCTGTCGGCCTGGCTAAAGAAAACATTTTCTTCCTCATCCCTTTCTTTCTTCCCTTGTACTGGTTATTTTTAGAATCTCTGCACCTCTGCCTGTCGGTTGTGAGAGCTGTGTTGCAGTAGATGAGAGTACAGGCCAAATAGGTTCAAACCAGGCTTGCTGTTTCTAATGGGTTTTATGTAACACTGCATAAGGCTTTTGCTTCTTTTCATATGTTCATGATACATGCCAGCTACTCACTCTACTATTGTCCAGTGCCTGAAGTGGAATAACATTTTATTTTTCAGTAACAAAAATAAGTCCTTCACAAAGGACCTATTTTAAGAATAGATCTAGGGACAGAGAAGCATTTGCTTGACCTCTTAGCAGTTCTTGAAGTGCTGTAATTGCTGCAAGTGCTTTAATTTATACAACCCTATGTATGCCCACAGATTTGTATTCATTGCTGTAATATCTAAGCGATTCAGCCAGCATGAACTTATTTTCACTGTCCTGGGGGTTCAGGGAGTGGACATGTAACAAAACTAACGACCTGTCCATGATGAAACACTGAGTCTGTGGCAGAGTTGATAATTTAACCCAGGTCTGCTGAAGCTGAGTTACTCTTTCAAGAACTGAGACTTGCTTTGTATGGAAGGAGGTGTTGGGATGAGTGTGTATGTGTGCACCATCCAGACCATTTCAGCACAGAATTAACCTTATTAATTACTTGCCCCCCTTCCTTAATTGAGTATTTACTTAACATTTGACCTTCTTTAATGTAGTCAAACAGTCTGAGTTGGCTTTCCCTAGGAGTTCAGTCTGCAGCTCTTTATTCAGGCGGAATTCCCTTTATACCAGTTATGCTCACTCTGGAGCAGGGCCAGTAGCACTTACCCAGGCTAAACCATGGCCTTTTAGACAAGGAGCAGATTTCTTCGGTCCTTGCCAATAGAAGTTTTACATGCACTTCGAGAGTTTTGCTTCAGTGAGGACAACAGCAGCATCCAGGGTGGGAGGAGGCGAGAGGCGGGGAGGGGGAGCGGGGAAGCTCTCTTTCTTTAAATGACAGAGATTTGTTCTTTAAGTTCAGCGGGGATGAGAGAAAAACACATCAGGAATTGTATAGAAAACTCATATTCTCTGGAGATATTTTTCTGGTGTCACAGATTCAAGAAGCTTGGAGCAACGTGCTGTATGGATGCTGGCTTGATGCAGGCAGGCAGTGCCAGTGCAGATGAGAGCTGACTACAGTTAGTGTTGCTGTGTCTTTTAGGAAGAGAAATCCCTCTCCAGTCCCTACTTTTATTTCCAGTCCCTTTGTTCTTAAAGACTCAGAGTCTCACCTTCCCACCAGGGGCCTTCCCACCAGGGAACCAGGGTTTCCTGGCATTATGGACGTGAGTGATGCTTTTTGTCTCTTCTGAAAGAAGTTGCTGGTGCTGTGGTTTTGAATGATAAAGAAGGAAGACCCTGGGGCAGTAAATGCCTCAGCTATGTTTGCAAACTTCTACAGATGAGCAGTCAGTGTTTGCAGTTTAAACTACTATGAAAGGACAACAGGAAGAGAGTGGGTTTTTTGAGAATAGCATCATATTATATTCTTCTCTGAGCAGATAATATATTCAAGGAGTGACAGATTGTCTAGTCTGTTTGAGGCACTGGCCTGCGACTCAGATCTAGCTGTGGTTGCCACAGATTCCCTTTGCTGTCAATATGTAGTGTGTCCAAGCATAAAATGAACCGTCAGACCACATCTTAGAGATGCTGTGTTAGGTTTGAATGGCCAGCGTGAGAAGGCTTGAAAGGCTATTGCTTGCACCTGCATACATGCTCTTAAGGCTTTGGTCTATAAGGCTTTAATTCAGCACACTATATTAGCACTAAATTTATATCTATATTATATGATCAGTAAGATATTAATAGCTCACATAGCAAGTATCTTTTGGAGCTTTCCTGTTTGAATCAGCTGAGCAATTGATCCTGGAATACAGGCAAAGGAAAATGCTTGAAAACCAGATGTGAAAGGCTAGAGCTGACTCTGAAAGGTCAAGCATACAAGAACGTAAAATTTACTTAGAGAGATAGCGCAGGAAGGAAATGTCCTAGAAACAGAGTGTCCCATGTTAGGGAGAAAGTTTTTTCCAGTGCCAAGAGAAACAACAGAAAATCATGAACAGAGAAGTAGGTTTTTTCAGGAGTCTGACACTGAAAAAGTAAGTCTGCAGTTTGCAGCTTCTTCCTGATCCATAGCAAAACTTCTGGCAGAGCTCCATAAAGCTGCAGATCTCTGTCAAATCCCTTGGTAAGTCTCACTTCTCCTGCTGAGTGCTGCTGCTTGTGAAAAGCTTCACCAAGGGTGAAAAGGGCTTGCTATTAATTGGCTTATCCTCGCTGCTGATCCTGCACGCTGACCAGAAGGTGTCCGGGTCAATGGAGAGGTTCCTGTTCACTTCCTTGAGCTTTGGCCCTGTGCCACAGCGGGCCTGTGCAGGGTTGCACTTGTGTTACTGTGGATCCATCCTGGCTGCTTGCCTCTCACTGTGTCCCAGGACTCATGATTGTCCCTGGAATATGGTCTGTCTGCTGTAGTCCACCAGCAGTGCAGTCAAGGCTTGGTGGGGATCTCTTAATCCACTGGAGGTTTGTCTGTCTTCCTCTGGTGCCGACACTGAAGGCACTGGTGAGGTGGGCAGCGCTTGCTTAGTTCCCAACCCATGGCATCCTCCCCAGTGAGCAGGCCTACAATGAGCTTTTGGTTTTGTGCAGCTTTAGGCTGAGGTTTGTTTGTGTAAGACTATCAGAGTAGAAGTTTGCGGCTTCCTTTGAGCTCAGTACTTGCCGTTCATCTTCCCGAGTCCTTTGTTCATCCACGTTCTGTAAAGTTGATAGTAACAAGGACACAAATGTTACCTTCTAATATTTCTTCCCTTTGTACGAATGTTACCTTCTGTTTCTTTGGCACAGAAATTGACCTCCGGCTGGTGCTAATGCTTCCATTCAGTGGTGCACCATTCAATGTGCACTGTGCTCTAAGATTCTTCTTTTGTTTAATTATTATTATTTGTTCATTTTTATCCCAGACAAAGCATGTGCTAGGGCAGCAGCCTTTAAAAGGCCTTGCTATTGTTACCTGCAAGTGTGGCAGTAATTCAGTTATTGCACCTTTCCATAATTCTCACCAGTGGAGCAGTGTAAATAAACAGGGAGCAGTGAGATACAGGATGGGAGCCAGAAGCAATTTAGCCACAAGAGTTTATCATCAAGATACAAAACTCCCTGGAGCAGGGGAATTGTCTCCATTGCCATCTCATGGCTCTCTGACTGCGGGCCAGATAGATGGTGCCCTTGTTTTTTCACTGACAAAATATTCCTTTTTGCAGAGCATTGCTGCTTCCCCCGATCTCATTGCTGGATGCAAAGTACATGAAAGAGCTGAGCTGATGCTGTTTGAAAGAGACATGGAGGATATGCAGGGAGGGTTCAGGAGGAGACCAAAGATATCTGCACAGAGAGATATACTGTGCAGGCTCTAGTTTGGTGGCTGTGTGTGAGAGGCATTTGCAGGGCTTTCCTGGTGATCCCTTTAAGGAGGGGAAAACAAAATTATTTTGCTCTTCACTGTAAACTCTGGGCAAGAAGTAATGTACCCTGTTCTATGGCTCCTTGTGCCTTCTGAGTCTGAAAAGCAATGGCAGTGATGAACTCTTTCTTCATGAGATGTGTGGAGTGCAAGTTTGGAACAACAGTCTGTACTGGTATTTCTGGACTTTAGGATGACAGACAGTCTAAAACCAAGAGTGCACTGGAGAAAAACACACAGCTGCTGAGACCAGCAAGTATGAAGGTTTAAAACAAGTGCATATTTGTAATTCTCAACACTTCACTTTTGTACTGGTCCTGCCTAACAAGGCTTTTGACAAAACTGTAAAGATGCTTGTTCTGGACCGATGAAGGTGGATTATGTGCTGTAGTATAGGGAGTCCTGACTGCTGGACCATGTCTGAATGATGGTGTTGCTGGAAAGTGATATCCATCCAGAGAAGGTTAAACTCCTGGTATGAGACAGGTTCAATTTAAGTCCCACATCATAATGATGACTTCCAGCATCTCTCAAATAATTGGCTAAGTGTTGTTTGCCAAGGTTTAAAAATTTATTGCAAAAGCACTTTTCAGAGTTAAATATCTCCCTGTGGTTTTGGTGATTTATAGATTTTATAGCTATTAAGTTCTTGCAGCATGACTTTCTTTGTATAATATAGTACAAGTGGTTCCTGCGTCAAATCCATTGCTTCTGGCTTTGTTCAAGGTCAGGTTCAGTATGGTGCTAAAGGAGCTGTTTCCCTGTCTTATCTGCTTCCCTCCCCTTGTTAACCCTGTCTAGTGTTATGTGAGCTTTTAATGATGGCTCTATGGCTGCCTCACCACCTCTATACCCTCCTCACTGCTTCCCTACCTGGGCGGAATTTTGGTCATTTAATGACAGTGCATCAATCTTTATTTGTGAGAAATGTGAACTCACACCTAGAAAGAACAGCAAGGCTGAGCTGTCATGAGGTGCAACATTTCATTGTGACTCAACTTAGATATATGTACTTGAGAGGCAATTGCCCTGTTCTAGATCACCTTTCATCCAAACTGCGCCCAGAGCACCACGAAGGGTCTCCAAGACCACTTCTACATTTCCCACATTTGGCAGGCTGTGCAGCTCCAGCCCACCACAGTTATGCAGAGAATTGTCCAGCTGCTGGGAGACATGGTGCAATTTGTCCAGGACATTGTGTTTGTCTCTGGTCCCTCCAAGAAGCGGCATTGGCAGGACGCCCATCTCTGTAATACCTGTACACCTCACCTGTGAGGTTGTTTTTTCTACCCTTACAAAAAGTGCATGGATCCTGTCCAAACCAGTACGATTAAGAGCTATGGCAGCTGCTGGCTGTTCAGCAGGTCAGTCTGCAAGGTGGGGTGCTGCAGTGGGGGTAGATGTGCCTCCCTGCTGTTACTGAGACAACAGCTTATTTTTCCTTTGGCGATTCCCCAGACCAAGCTGCAGCCCTGAGCTTCCCCACCTCCCAGAGTCACAATCTTCATAAAGAGATTTTAAGAAATATGTAGAAAAAGACACCCAGTCCAGTGTTAGGCAGAATCAGTCCGTCAGCCCTTTCTGCGGGGGGCCCTCATACACCAGGCCAGTCAGCAGTGTCGGATTGGCACTGCCGTCGCTACACAGATGTACAAGTGTCCAGCTGTTTAACCTGAGGTGGTTACAAACCATGAAACTGTCTACTTTACTCCATGGTGAGGAAACTGACTACTCACTGCCCAGTGAAGATTCCTTTATTGATCTAGTCCAGTGAAAGGTGTTCTCAGAAGGCTCCTTTTTTTTTTCTTTCAGGCTTTCAGCATCCCACCTCATGTTTCATACATCTACCTTTGCTACAGGGCTTCGCTCAGCCCTATCACCGAAGGGTAAATTACATCCCTGTCGCTGTAACAAGTGTCTTCTGAGCACTTGCAGATAACGCCCATCAGAAATGGTGCCCCTGGAAAAGCAGGAGGAGTAACCTGTGGTTTCTTGTATCTGTTGGAACGGATCCAGCGGAGGGCCACGAGGA
>JAOXNO010000003.1:33072836-33104258 GCA_028565335.1 Limnodromus scolopaceus
ATGGGAGAATTGCTCATGACATGGGAACGGGAGGTATGAGGTAGCTTCTGGGCTATTACATTGCCTGGAGCTGGCAGGGCACAGGGGAATTAGATTCACTCTGCTGGCTGTGTGAGTGCTATGGTCGGGAACCTTTCTGCTTGTACAAGCTTCTGCATTAAGGACCCCTCCTTCCCTCAGCCCCTGGTAACTTTGCTCTTGGTGGGGTTCGTTGCTGTCCTCTCTCAGCATTAGCAGTCCTGACTCTGCCATTGCTGTCACAGCCTGCTTCTCTGTGCTTCCCTTGTCTTGACGTCAGAGGAGTCAGCTGCTGTTCAAACCTGTCAACCTCATTTCGGGCTCGGTAATTATCCCACCATAGCGAGTAGTACTTACCGCACACTTCCTCCTCTCTTTCTTTGGGGAAGGACGTTATCTCCCAGCCACACTTTTCTGAAAGGTTAAGCATCTTTCTCTTCAACTAAGTGGAAGATTGTTCCTTTAATCATACCTTTCTGCTTGATGTTTGTCATCTTAACTAATGTGTGTCTCCCTGTGCTGGATTCATTCAGTACTCATTTCTCCCAGGATTTGTGTCAAAGCATTAATTTGCCGTGAAATTTCTTTCATTCAATTTAATTTCAGGACTGCTGCTCAGACGTTTGCATTTGAGATCAGATCTCAAGACCTACATTTCCTCTGTATCTGTGAGCATTCCAAAGGCTGACCACATTCCCTTTTAACAGCTGGGTTCAAAACTGGTTTCAGGAGACCAGGCTGAGAGGGCTGAAAATGCCCAAATTGTGCTGCCCTGGGCAGGTCACTGGCTGGTTCTCAGACCACCGTCTACATTGTTTTTGAAAGTAGATGTTGTGTGTGAAATGCAGTGCTTTGTTCTGGTTCCATATTGTTTGGTTAGTTTTATGCATTAAAGAGAGAAATTGGCAATGAAAGCATGGAATCAAGAGAAGTGACTGTAAGTGTGATACTTCCTTTGCAGTTTTGAGGCTGGAAATCCAACCTGTAAGGATGTTGCTGACAGAACTGGGTGATACCGTATCTCAGGAGTTTGCCATTGCACTTTCAGCTATGCTTTTGACCTGTGAATCAGAGATGAACAAATGGAGTGCCATCATGTTTGGCAGAAAAGTGTCTTGTTCTGATTTTGCATAAACTGTGTTGTCTGGAGTCGCTGCCCAGCTTTCAGCACAAGCCTGGAGCACACTTGTAGCAGTGGCACTACCTGTAGGCTCTGGTTTGGTGCATTTTCTGCAGCTTCTGTTTGGCTTTGGGCACTGTGTTTTCAGTGGTACAGGGGGTGCCTGAGCTGCACACTGTGACCTACCTACCAGTCACGGTTCAGACTTGCTCTGTTTTCCCCAGCCTCGTCAGCTTCTTCCTGCTGGTCTTTGGTATTTTGTTTGTTCTTTCCATATGATAACACCTCAATTAAAATGTGACTGCATGTGTCAGCAAGGAAGGTGCTGGGAAAGTGTTGGCTGATGAGCTGGCACTCTGTGCCCCACCTCTCTCCCCAGTTTTACTTCAAAAAATGGTAATTATTCCTGGAGTAGATCCCATTTGGCTGATGTCTCACAACTGGAAGCCGTGAAAACCATTATTTTGTGTAAGTTCCCTTTATGTACTGATGGGAATGATCACACACACCACAAGCTACAAAGAGGAAGAATATTTTCTCTGAAAATGAATCTATGCTGTATAACTTGCAAATAAGCCTAATGTTACCCAAACATATTCCTCCTTGTTCTTTAAAGGCAAAGCATGCTGCACCCACATGACCAATTGCCTAATGCATCTCTTGAGATCTAACAATTTTATGCTATGTTTGACTTATGCTAATAAATGAGACAATAATGGGTTGTGCTTCATTTCAGCTTGTCACAGCTTTTGCTAACAGCCTTGTTTTCCAGGAAGCCTTGGTTTCAGTTCTGGTAGAAGTGGAGGAGAAGGTGTTAATGCAGCCCTGCTTATTTTAGTGAGTGAGTGAATCAGTGGTTTTAGGAAAACAGTTCAAGACGTTAACCCTTTGTTTCCAGAGTAACACAATAAAATTACTGTAGAGTGAACAGATGGCTCTGGCATATTTTTATCCTTGCTCTCTGTTCCCATGGTATTCCAGACTGTGTGGGATTCCCCATAGACTGTTGTAAGATTTGTGGACCCAGCCAAATGTCTTGTTTTGCAACACAGCATCAGAGGGAAGGAGGGAAATGGAATCTTGTTCAAATCAGCTCTTTTTAAGTAACTTTAAATGAGAGGTTCTCACATATGGGATGATGGATGGTGGGGGAGTCTGTAGAGAGATGTTAGTCTTATGATTGTGGTGCTTGCTCATTGTCAGCTGCTACATTACATTAGGAGGAACAAAATAAATGAGAAATACTAATCTAGTGGTATTGTCTGTATAAGCAATCGATGCATCCGAAGGTGTAGATTGCAGAGGAAAAACTCACCAGGATTTTGGTCATCTCTAGATTGCAGATAGGATAGGGAAAGTAGTTTCTGTAGTTAAGAACAGTCTCTTTGGGACATGTACTCCAAGGAAGTTCTGAAAACTTCTTAATTCCGGGCAATGATCCTTTCTTAGGTGTGGTCAGATTCAGATCTATTCATGTGCACCCCGTTTCAAAGTTTATTGGTGATTCTCTGTGCCCATAAAATGTTTTGTTTGTAAATAGAGATGTTAGCCAGTGAAGTATATGGTGTAAGAGAAGGGATTCCTTAGGTGTAATAACTTCTGGTTCTCAGCTATGGTTAGAAATCCTAACTGGAAGGATGTTAATGGTTAAATCTGTGTATGTGGTATCGCAATAATTTGTTGTTATCCCAAGTTAGGTTTGTGTCATCGTGGGTATTAAAGACTGCAAGTGATTTTTCAATAGAGAACAGCCTGTATCTAGTGTTGTCTGTAAGGAGGCAAGATGAAAAATTGCTGGTGTCTAGCTGGCTGTGGCCAGCTGCAGAGTTGATGTAGTGGAGGACCAGGACCTGCAGAGCAAAGGGAAAACTGGCTAGGGGAGAGGAGCGTGGTGATTTTTGCATGGCAAGGAATTATTGAGCCACAGCAGCAAGAGTGCCTCTTGCTTTGTTACTCAAGGCCCTAGACTGGGACCAGGGACGAAACAAACAGCCCTGTGCAGCTGTGAAGGTGACTTACTGAAGAGGACCCTGACTGAAGACCTCTTAACATCCCCGACCACGTGGATACTAAAAAGGCCTGAACCCAGGGGCTGGCTAAAGAGCTGGGAGTGGGTCTCAGCACAGGTGGTGGCCACATGGCCTGGCACTACTCAGCTGGCACTAGTCCTGCCTCTGCGTTTCAGACTGTGAAGGTGTAAACTTACACCCCTTCCCCAGATGCAAAAAAGGCCAGTCTGCTAAAACCAGGGTGAGTGCACTTCTGCGCCCTGTATAAATCACATGGGAATGTCTCTAATTCCACCCTGCAGCATTTACATATTTAATCTCCTTTTGCTGTTTTTTGAGTTTTCTCGCATTTGCTTCTGCTTTGGGAGATCCTGCCCAAATGTCGCTCCTGCAGCACAGCCTGACCTTTCCTGCAAGTGCTTGTCTTGCCATTCTTAC
Organism: Limnodromus scolopaceus; assembly: GCA_028565335.1. Taxonomy (NCBI): domain Eukaryota; kingdom Metazoa; phylum Chordata; class Aves; order Charadriiformes; family Scolopacidae; genus Limnodromus; species Limnodromus scolopaceus. The sequence goes on from JAOXNO010000003.1 coordinate 33,076,422, forward strand.
AGCTCCCAGGTGTTCCCAGCTCACACTTCGGTGTGAGACGTGCCCACAGACTCCTGCAGTATGAAGGCAAACTGCTGAGATGAGTTGTTTATTTCAAGTGGCATCTTCTGGCTGGGACTTGGATCCTGCTGTAAGATTTCAGTGGATGGAGCCAGTGTGGGGTCCCTCAGAACTCAATTACATCTAAATCTAACAAATTTTCTCTGTGTTAACAAAATCTCTTCTGTGCTGGTCAGTTTTTGAAGAAAATTGAGGTCAGGAGAGGTCTGAGTTTCTTCTTGCCTGGAAATGGAAGCAGGATTCTGTTCCAGTCAGAAAATCTTTGCTGAAAAAAAAACCCTTAGCTGTTCTGGCAGCATCAGTAAGAGAGCTGGCCAGGAGTCATGAGAGGGTTACTTGGCTGGGAAGTGCCTCTGTATTGAACTCGCAAAAGAAGCTCAGTTTCAATTAATCTCTTCTGAAGTTTGTCAATGACCTGTCCTCTTCTCTCCTCTTCTCCCCTCTTTCTCCACTCCCTCTGCTACAAAAATCCTCGTGTGGATGTAGGAGATAGGAGGGGACCTTTCACACCTTCACTGGAGCAGATCTGGGAGATAGAAAGTTCTCTTCTCCAGTAAATTCAAAGCTGTCCCCACTTTTAGGAGTGTCTTTAGCTAACATAGTGAGAAACTTTGGGCCAAAGAAATTGAGAAAATGCATTTCCTAGTTGCTGAGTTGGGTGACTTTGCCAAAACTTAAATCTTTTCCTCGTACCCAAATGGCACCAAAATCAAAAAGGTTATAATATTTCAGCAAGCTCACTGCCTCTGCCTGCTTCGCTTCTCTTGTAAGAGTTAAAACAAAATGACTAGATGGAGTTCAAAGAAAAATGTCCTCATCCCCTTGTAATTTTTAGGACACTGAATTCAGTACAAACACCAGGTCTTCTGAAAGCTTTAGACTTCAGGGCTGTGTGGCAGCGAACCATCTGAAAGCCCTGTTGAAGGAAATGAGCAAAGGACAGCACACTGACACTGTCTGCGGGCACAAAAATAGCCAGTGAGTACTGGATTTAAAACCCTTGCGGGTAAATTTTTGAGCAACCCCTGGGCTGACTGTGGGTTTCTGCCTTGGCTTTGCTGACACTAGGATTTCACCTCTGCTCTCCTCCCATGTCTGGATTCAGCTGTGTTACCAATTCTGGCATCCAGCAGATGGTTCTGCAGCAGCCAGGGTCTCTAACTGTTAAGGCTTTTCATTTAGTTACTGCTCCCTCTTCTTTGCTGGGTAGGGTTTAGTCTGGCAGATTTTCTACTGAGACTGATCAGTCTCTGTTTAGAGCTGGGTTGTGAATCGTTTACTCACAGCCTTTGAGCTGAGAATCCAACCCTTCCTGGTTCCTGACCTACGCCAACCTGCTTACCTATGTGTGCACCACAAAGTCTCAGCTCTTCGCTTCTGTGTTGCACCCAGAACTTCTGAACATTTTTGAACCAGAGGTTCTTCTCTCCTGGAAGAATATTCTGCCTCACTTTATTGTCCGCTGCCTTGTACTGCTAATTCCTGCTCATTAATATGCATCTCTGCCTTGGGCAGTTTTGATTTCAAAATTGTTTCTTCACACTGAACCTTGTTGCTTTATTTTCATTGTAGAGACTCTTTAAACTGTTCCTAGCCTGCTCTTACGTGTCAGAAAGCAGCAGGGGGGCAAACATCTCTGCAGCACAGTCAGTATAGTTGGGAAACCCAACAGAGAGGAGGCAAATGCTTTGGCTGAAGTGACCTGTTACGACAATGGAGAAATATGTTTGCATTGAAAGGATAATCACCCATGCATCCAGGCAATTTAAACAATAGAGACAGAGGGTTTGGTTTTCTCTGATTGTTTTTCAAAGCAAAAATGATTTATGTCTTCTCTCTGAGACTATTGGATGTCTACTGACGCGTTCATTAGAGAGACCCTTGCAGCTGCCAAAAGAACCAGCTAGATTATTGAGCCTGCAGCTAATTTTTTCTGTCCTTGTCCTCTTCCTACAATGAAGAACTATTTTGCAATCCAGACCTTGTTTGTGCTTTCCCACATGGTGGGGAACTGCTCTGTGCAGCAATGCAGAGAAAAGTGTCTTTCCCCAGCCCAAAACACTGTCTGTAGCTCATCGTGATGGCTTATCGTGTTAAGCTCTGGAGCACACAGTATGTTCCCTGTGCTGTTCCCTGTAGGTATCACAACCTTCACTTGGTCATTTCAGCACGGAATTATGGCACCAGTTGTGTTTGCAGTCCTGTGTCCCTTGCAGTGGGACCAGCAGAGGGGAGGCAGTGCCCAGCACTGTCTAGAGATGCTGGGGGCTCGGGAGTCTGTGCCCGGGACTGGCATAGCCTGCGTGTTCCAGGGATGCAAACGCGGACTGCGTTGCCCATCTCACTAAGGAGGCTGAGAGGCTGCTGCTCCCTCGTTTGCTAGCAGACTACCCTAGCTATAAACCCAGGGGGCTGTTAACTGCAAAAAATACTTCGATGTCACGCAGCCTGGCAGTTAGGCTGACAAGCCCTTAATGTTTCCTGAGGCAATAAATACGCATTGCAACTTCTGATTAATTGCTGGGAGCCAGCCCTTTCTGAGAAGGAGGAATAGACATTATTTCTCTACAAAGTGAAGCAGAAGGATGGTTGACGCAGTATAGACAGCAGAGAAGATTTAGGGCTGGCTGTGATGGCATAGTTTATTTGCCCACAGATTCAAATTGAGCTTAATTTGAAGTAATGCATTCAGTCTGGAATTAACTAGGAAGAGCTTCTTGTCTTATCCCAGAAAGCTACTGGTAAAAATGCATGATTGTGCACTACAGGCTCGAAACTCTGTGCAAATATGCAGGGATTTATGTACAATACATGCGTGTATATTAATGTACAAACTCTATGCAAGTACCCACCTAAATGTAGTCCCAGTTGATCAAAATCCTTGTAGTCCCTGACCTGTGCTGGGAGCTGTGTTGATCAGCGCTGGCTGAAGATGTGGCATAAATTCCATCAGGATATTCTATAAATTCTTCATCATCTTCTGCACTGATGTCAGTTATTTGCATTATAAAATCTAATTTAAAACCTGCAAAATTAGATTTAGGGGAAACTGAACACTGAAGCACTTTGCTCAGGTGATAATTTCATTTACTGTTAAGACATTGCTTAGACCAAAATGTGAACGTATTTTGTGTTCCTTCATAATGCGCGCACCCAGGGATAAAACATTTTATTTAATTTGATTAAAAAATGTAATTGTATATGACTGAGCAACTGGTAGGCTAAAGTCATTGGATCAACTTTGAGAAATAAACGTTATGAGCCAGATTCACTGGGAACACCCAGTGACACTACTGTGTTAGAGCACAATATTAAATAGTGTAGAGGCTTCCCCGCTGGCTGCAGGAATCTGTACATTAAAACCTAAAACACAATTTGTTGCCTCTTAGCAAGAGAGCTACAGGAAGCAGGATTCTCTAAAGCATCCCTGCAAGCATCTGAACTAGTATTTACTTACATTACAATGATGGGAGCTTGCCATTTGTCAAAGAGAGTTACGGGCTGATCTTGTAACCTAGAAGACTGGTATGTGATTAGATTTTGTGGCTGTATTCATGAGGGGACAGATGCTCAGCTGGTGGCCGCACCAAGGTCCTCATCAAAGGCTCTGGAGCCAGGCTGAGTCACACCAGCTGACACATCTGCCATGTATTTAAGCTACCACAGTGGTCAGGAAGATTCTCAGCTGTAAGATCTTGCTGCACCCAGCCTCAATAGCTTGTTTGATTGTCTTGCTTTGAGTGCACCCAAAAACAGTTTGAAGAAATTACTTTCTGCCACCGCTTCATCTTTCTGTAACATCTGTGTTGTTTGTGAAGCTGAGCAGGGATAACACTGACCCAGCTTTCCCGTATCAAGTGTGTCTCTACTTAATTGGTTTCAGTAAAGATTTCCAGCTAGTTGTGTATGCATTAAAAGCACACTACTGGTGAAATGGCTATGTTTTGGAAACAGAAACATGTCTTCTGCTATAAATTAGTGGGGCTGCAGTAATCGGTTGTGATACTAGATGTAGGAATTTGATCGTGAGTCGCACGGTAGCTGACAGCTGGGCTCTGCTGCCTGGCTGGCAGGACTGGAGTTGTTGAAGCCTCCTGCAATAAGAAAGTTTTAAGAAGATTTCTAACTTGTCGTGGGCTCTGAACTCATCATGCAGCTCCTTATTTGTTCTGCCTACGTGAACTGATTTTTTTTTTTTCCTCAGAGAAGGAGAGAGGAAAGGATTCAATGTAAGGATCAAATTGGTCCTTTCTCATTCAACATGGAATTTTGCATGTGAGCAAAAAATTTGTCTTTTCTCATCCAGGTTTGTTTCTTCTAAATGAGGCCTTTGGCTGATCATGGCATTTCTTGGCACAGAGAGAATTTATAAATGCTGAGAGAATCTGAGGGAAGGAGTGTCATGCGCACACATTAGTGCATTATCTGTGGGGCTTTAAGAAACTGCTAGGCTTTTGCTAGCACGTAAGGGGAAAAAAAAAAAAAAAGAAACCACACCAGAAAATTGAGAAACTGGGTCATCTGGATTCATTTGCTGCATTTCTTTTCAGCTGGGCTTTTGTTGCTGCTCAGACTGACATATCTGAGCTCGCATTGTAGTCACCAGGATTGTGCAGCATCCTACGTGCCTGCTGTCCTTGCCTCCTACGCTCATCTTGTTTATTCTCCAGGGTGTCTGGAGGGCCCAGATCAAGGTCAGAGTTGTGTTGCAGCTGACTGAGATTGCTTACGAGCAGCAAGAGGCTGCCTCTTCCTCAGTGAGGGTACCTGCTAGGTACAACAGGCAAAGGCACAGGGACATGAGGGGACTTACAGAATGTCACACAGCATATTTATCACAGAGAGGAGAACGGCCAGCTGCGGTCTTCCAGTACTGTGCCCACCTCCCTCGACTGTTCTGCCTCTCTCCTTATTCTTCTTCAGCCGCTTGTTCTCTATTCCTTTATTCAAGACAGCACAACACACAACAGTCTCTCCAGTCTAGACTGCTTTTCTCCCTGTTCCCCAAAACCCTCCTGAAAAATCTGCCAGACCTTTGGGGCAAATGCCATTTTGGTGGCTGTGTTTAAATTTGGTGTAATCTCATTTTGTGGTGAGTAGTGATCAGAAAGGCTAAACTGTGAGGGTGAGATTATAAGCAATAAGTATATTGCTTGTTTGCATAGTGTACTGAACAGAACTGTTCTCTCTCTTATCACATGAATTTTTGTCAGGAAGTGCAGTGACAGGACAAGGGGCAATGGTTTTAAATTGGAAGAGGGGAGATTTAGATTAGATACTAGAAAGAAATTCTTTACAGTGAGGGTGGTGAGGCACTGGAACAGGTTGCCCAGGGAAGTCATGGATGCCCCATCCCTGGAGGGGTTCAAGGCCAGGCTGGACGGGACTTTGAGCAACCTGATCTGGTGGGAGGTGTCCCTGCCTGTGGCAGGGGGGTTGGAACTAGATGATCTCTAAGGTCCCTTCCAACCCAAACCATTCTATGATTCTATGAATCTTTTTGTGTTGTTAACATACTTCTGTTTTCCTATACAAAACTTGTATTCTCTGCTGTGGCAAGGAAGGGTTTTTTTATCCTAAGTGCCCAATGAGTTTTCTCTCCTATAGCCTGGATTCTTCAGGGAATGAGGCTGGTATGGGTTGTACGCATCTTTGTCTGTCCATTCTCCTTTCCCAGTAACTTTTGATAAAAGGTATGGAGATCACTAAGGTTTTCCATTGCTATGAGCTGCATACACAGCAAGGGCTCCTAGGGAAGCAGATTTAGTCAGCACCCTGCTCTAAGATGAGAGGCTAGGTCACAGATTCACCCCTTATTAAGCTCTTGAGATCCACAGAGAAGAGTATTAATGTGTCGCAGCTGTGGAAGTTTTGGTCAGTGCACCTGCCTTACTTGGCACTAGATAATCCAACTATAAGACATGATTTATCCTTGTAGAATGATTTGTTGGCTGATTAAAGTGAATATTACAGGTACTCTTCCACTTGGGGTCTTCTGTGGAAGATACAGACCAACTGAGCAACAGACGATACACCAAGCTCAGCACATATTTTATGATCTTTTCTTTTAGGTGGAAAAACTGGCAAAGTACTTGGACCCAAATGATTTGGGAAGAATCAATTTTAAGGACTTCTGTCATGGAGTTTTTGCTATCAAAGGTATGTGCATGTTTCTTAAAAATAATCCACTTCAGTTCCACTAATATTTTCTCTGGTTGCAGAAAATGTAATGATCAAAGACATTCTCTCTTTTGACTGTGGTTATTTGTAGTGACAGTAGGGCAACCCTGGGAATAGAGCCAGTATATTTTTCCTTTTTGTACATCTCATGTATCTATGGTGAGGAATGCTAGAGTTCCTACATCTACAGGTGCTTGTATTTTGGTTTACTGTTAGTTTTTCAGAACAAATATGATGCAGTTTGAAGACAAATGTAGCAGAAGAAAGAGTAGCTTTGTGGTTGGCAAGCAGTGCCAGAGTCTAGTACTTCCAGGTTCTCGTCTGGTTCTGCTGTTGATTTACCTAAGAAGGTTCAAGAGCCCTTGGGCTTTAGTTTCTCTACGAGGAAATATAAGACTATTATACTCTTCTTGAGATATCTGCAAGGTATAGTTAATTCATGTTTTCAAAGTACTTGGGGACATGTATTGGAATGAAAAGGTTAATTACAGGTTGGCCATGCAAGCCCTGGAGACAGAGACCAGGTAAATCAAACCATCTCCTTTACAAGGAAACACAGTCCTTGACAGAAGACGTAGGCGTTACTATGCTTTATAGCTCAGCCAAAGGGCAATGAAGCAAAAAGTGAAGAAAGACTTCAGCCATTTTTCTGCTGATTATTTTTCTAGTTTGCCATAGCAAAATAATCCAGCCTGTCGTTTTCCAGACACGTAGTAGGTCCTTAGTAAAGTGCCAGAGTGCTGTCACAGCCCAGAGACTTTACTTCAGGGACAGGGTGAATGTCACAGTGATCGTAAGAAGCCTCTGGAGATTCTGCTACGATGAGATTATTACGAAGCTATAATGATGCAAGAATGTAACACTACAGCAATTTTAATTAAAGTTTACAGCAGACGAGGACAGTGTGTAATTATGTAAAATTACAGCAAGAAGCTGCTCTTAGTCCATGTTCATAGAGACACCTTCCAAGGTGATGCTGATGTGTTTGAAGAGAAGGCAAAAGAAAACCCAGAAGGAAAGTTAATAAATGTAGTATAGACACTGAAGTCTATACTAGAGGTTTTCCTTGTCCAGGAAATGCTGTAGCAAAATGGGTTTTGGGTTAAATAAGACACAAGATCTGTAAATAATCTGATAGCCCTCTATAATTCACCTTCTAAAGATGTGCACAAATGCACGCACAAAACACGATCAGGAAGGGATAGACCGACCCAGAAGAACATCTCTTCTGTAATAACTGTGCCCTGTTCACAGTGGGCAGTACCCTCAGTGAAGGAGTGGGCAGCTACGTTTCCTTTACTGTGAGGGACAGCGTGTGCATATTGACAGTTACCAGAGAGTGATGATGCTTTGGGAGTCTTCATCCTCGCTCACCTTGTGGGAACTGATGCATTTTTTCATATCCTAAGGTCTAGTCCTGGAAAGACACGACTGAATCAAACTCTCTGCAATACCTTGTACTCCAACTTTATGAATAGCTTAAAGCCCTTGTGTGGAACATCTTACTGGTAGGGTCCAAATCATATACTTGATGGATATTAGTATGTTTATGTGAAGAGATACAGAGAAATCATCCAATTCTGCAGCATCACCTAGAGCTCTCAGCACATCATTAGTGTTGTCAGCAGTTACACAGTGTTTGTGCCAAGTGTGTATAATTGCAGGAGCAGTTTTATCTATTTCTGATAAGACATTGTTATGCGTGCTTTCACAGCATCTCGTTAGAAAAGCCAGTTCTATTGCTTACCTCACAGCATGGAAGTTTTATTGGTCTTTAGTTACCAGCCTTACTTTTCTTAAAAATTAAATTGTTCATATTAAAGTTCAGAAAGGGTATGTCTGCCTTTCAGAATTGAAAGCCTCCACCATGTTGTTACCTCTCACTTTTCAGTGTAGCCACATCCCAAGGGTAGCAGCAGGCTTGTTATCAAACAAAAGCAGTTTGTCTTGGCAGCAACAGATTATAAATATGATTCTTTGACATCTCAGCCTACTGCAATTGCTGGGGGCAATCAGATTAATAGAGCACAATGAGATCCTACTATAAATCCAGAGTGTTTTTTCAGTAATGGAGCATGAAGCTGTGTTATTCTTAGCACTGGAAGCCAAATGTTTAAATTCAAGCTTTACTATCCTAATGCCTTACTGTATTTCTTATTTATGAGACTTCAAATTAATTTGTCTTATAGATGCTTGCCTTTTATAGTATACTGAAGATTTTTTTTGCTGCACAGACGTGATATAGTGGTTTTTTGGTAGTTCAGTGCCTTGAATTTGTTTAAAGCATGAGGTTTGAACCATCTAGAACAACAGATTCAAATCTCGGTGGTAAAGACTTGACCTCTGATGAAGTCAATTTGAGCATTTCAGACCCAGTTATGGATCTTAGCAAAAAGCTAAACGTTGGAACCTGAAAAAATCCCAAACATTGGAGTTTTCGGTGTCTGCTCTTTAACTGGTTGGAAGCAGCTCTCACTGCAAGAAGAAACCCCAAATCCTGGATCTAAAATCTGCAGCTTGGCTTCTCTCCTCCATAAACCAGAGCATTGTTCACTCTTGCATCGTACAAATGAAGGTTGTGTTCCTCTACAAGTGGACATCAAGCCTGCCTCCTCCTTAGTGGTTCTGAGGTTGATAAACCTCGTGACATGCGAGTCGTTTACCTCCACAGCAGCTGCCGGGACTATCGGGTGGAAAAGACAAATAGTCATCTTCCGCCACTGAGTAGCAGGAACTGGGGAAGGATACGCCGAGGAGTCTCACTAACAGCAGGGACCTTTGGAAGTGATGGAGAGGACTCTTTCGAGAGGAGGTACCTATGCTACAGGGGAGGAGTGTGTTGGAGGAACTCGTTCCCACAGTGTCTCTGGAGTGGAATACTGGGCAGGCAGTGTGCTTCCTATTTATGGAAAGCTTTGCTTCCTTTTGCTGGTCTTCTGTGGATTAAAGGACTTTGCCTCAGCATCTGTGCTGAGCCCCTGCTGTCTAGGCTGCTTTCCCCATGCAATTAGGCTCTGCCAGAGCCAGGGGCAGGCTTACCATCAAATTTAAAGCTGTGCAGCAGTTTCATTGGAATGCCAGATATGAAGGTTTTACTTATGCTGAAGCTGCCCTCTCTATCTGCTCACTGCATGGCTTTATTTCTAATAACTGTATCAGTCTGGAGAGCAATTGCCATGAAATAACACCTGTACCCTCTTACCTAGCGGCTGTGTCAAAGCCAGTGTAGCCTATGAAATGACACTGCTTAGAGACTTTGAGAGCAACCAGAACATCACTCGAGGGTTGAATTCCCATTGATTTCAGCAGGGTCAGCATGCGATCCATTACTGTTTGCTCAGTGGAGCCAATGACTGTTTTTGCTGCACTGAATTTATTGTACCGATCCAATAAATATTTTCTGCCTCTTGTAATACTTAAAGGCTTGAGTGGAACTGGTATTTCTAATGTGCTATGCAGGCTGGTAGGTTCCCCAGCCAGACGTGTTTGCAGGACCAGGCTCTTGGTATGTTTAGCAGGCTCTAATTAAGTCTGACCTGTTCCTTCTATTTTAAGATTTCTGTTGTCTTTCCAATACTCTCTCTGCTTTGATATTCCACTTTAAAAAGCCCAAACCCTGACATAAAGGGTGAGCTCCCCCTACTGACCTTGGTGTTGCAGCTCACAGAGATGAGAGCGTACAGCACGAATACAAATTAATACACAATTAAAAGATAAAGGCAAATGTAGGCTGACTTTATAGCTTATTTTAACAATGAAAACAACACTAACCACTGTGTACTAATTGGAGGGTAATGGCTTTCATAATGGGAGAGACTGAGCCATATTAGCAGAGAGCATTTCTGGAATAATGAGTCTTTGTGTTTCAGCAGAATCACTGTTTTTTCAGATGAAATCGTACAGCCTGTTTTTCTCCTGGAGCAAGGGAGTCTTTTCCTCGTCTTGTAGAAGTTTTAAGAACATTTAAGTTATGCTCTGTTACGACATTTGAAAATGGAGAGTTGTAGGAACTTCTTCATAATTATTAACAGCGTGGAAAAAGCACAGTTGTGAATTTATACGTTTCCCCCCCTGCAGCAACAGCAACCTTTGAATCTTCAAAATAGTAACACAGACCATTATATGCCTTCAAAAATCCATCTCTGTGCTTCCCTGGATCTTTAGGCATCTAATTACTGCAGTTGGCTGGAAAACTTCTAGAAGCAGTCTTGATGTGAGCAGATAAAAGTTAAAAAGTAGATATGTTTCTGCATGAGTTCCTAGCAATTTTGATGAAAATTCCAAGAATATAGATGTGCCCAAAGCTTTAAAGAAATGTTTAAAAAAGGAGGTTTACTCGTCTGAGAGCTCACTGTGACAGGTTATCTAGACTGTGAAAGAATATGAAAATAATACAGTATGAAATTTGATAGTTTTGTTGTTGGTTTTTTTTTTCAAAACAAAGCTTTCTGAAGTGGAATATTTATGGTCTTCTGTTTCACTAGAGATTTTTTTTTTAAAATTTGGTTTTATAATTTGATTTAGATGGTCCAAATAAATATATTTCTCACAAAACCAGTGCCAAGTTATGACTGTCTCTTTTAATTAACTTTTAAATCTGATTTGCAGTCCCACAGCTGAGAATAGTACTGTACCAGCTTTGCCCTGAAGATCCACTATGGAATAAGAGATGGATATGTTGCAGTCATGTAAAAGTAATTTATCTTTATTTGCTAGACACCAGTATTTGTAACATACACCAATACCTGCACTGGCACAGGAATTTCAGTAAAGCACTGCAAAAAACCTCAAAGTCTTGATGAATCCATTTAGGATTTAGCTATAGATCTCAAACTTCACAGTATGCCATAACTGGAGATGATTTGATGAATCTGTCCATTCTTTTAAGAAAACTTATTGACAAGAGCGGTACTTGTGGTTGGCTCCAAGGAGAAGGACTGTCACGTAAATATGAAGAGCTGAGCTCTCCTGTTGTAAATTACGCTACAGCTGTTTAATGAACTGAAGTTGGTTACTCAGAGTTTTCTAAGACTCAACTAAATTTTACTAAATACAGCCTGAAACCGTAAATTAGTCTAATACACCATTAAAGATCCAAGGGTAGATAAAGTAAAAAGCTATTGCTTTTAGGAAAAATGCCAGGAACCAGCTACACTCAATTAGGTAACCAGATTTGATTTCCTATAGTATTAAAATTGTTTAATTGCCTGTGAAAATTGCCTGATGCAGTATGGGTTAAATTGTGTTTATTTGTGGCCAGAATGTGTGTTTGCCAATCCACTGTTTGTTAGGGTGTTAAAACCAGTTTTTTTAAAAAGAAACTGAAGGTACATTTGTAAAATTATCTTGTAAGAGAAGTAGTGTCTGGCCTGCTGAGTTAACTGAAAAAATTAAAGGTTCATGTCTTCCCCTTCAGTGACTTGTAAAACACTTTCATCATCGTTGCTTAGGACTGAAGATGATCTGGTCCTGCCTCTGGACGGCCAGCACTGTGTTTTGAGAGTTTACTAGTATTAGCTGGGTATTTTCAAGAAAGGAAAAATCTTAGCTGGCTGTTTTTACAAAAAGAAAGGATAAATGACCTAGTGGTTTTGGTGCCACTTAGATTCTTGTTCTGCAGCAGACTTCTTCTGACAAGGGACGGGCCACTTGCCATTTTACTTCACTTTGCCCTGCAAAGTGCAAATAATGCCAAGCTCATATGCTACTCCCTAACCCAGTTCTGGCCAAATGAACTTTGTTTGTTTTTGCTTTTTTAATATTAGGATAAATAGTTTTTAACTCAAATAATTTTGACAGACCAGACTAGAGAGTAACTTGGTGCTTTGTTGAACAAGAACTCACACATGTCTATGTGTCAAATACTCCTCTGTCTACTGCCGCACTACGATTGCGTGCAGTTAAGTCTCCTTGCCAAGTGCTGCCCAAAAATGTAGATGAGGAAGTTTTCCCAACAAGGGAGAGAGAACACGGAGCACATTAATATCTTATGATACAAGTAGACATCCAAATGAAATAGCTCTAATCAACCATGTAAGTGGCTTTCAGTTTTACCGTTTCCTGGAAAATGATGTTACAGCTATAATGGGAAGTCTTAGTGCAGGATGTCCTTAAAGTAGCCAGGAGGTATTCCTTTGCTTATTTGCAATGGGTTATTTATGGACGGATTCTAGCCTTGGGTTCATACTGCTGCACAGCTTGAAATATCCATCACGGCAGTTCTGCAAGCCTCGGCAAGTGTGCTTCTCCTCAAGAATGGTACCAATAGCAGAGCGCACCATGTGTGCCAGACTAGACTGCTCCCCGTGCAAACTGTTGTCCAGTGCCTTAATATTTCCACATTGAGATTTGCCAGAGTAAACCTTGATTTTTCATTGTTTTCTGTTTGGACTGTGACACACTAATTTAGCTCACTGGCATTTCCCAGGCAGAAAGCCAAAATATATTACGGTAATAAGAAGATATATCCACAGTATTTGAGTCATTCCAGTGTCCCCTCTTTATATTATGCCCCTTGTGTAAACCTCTTGGAGTGCTTGGAAAATTCAAATTATCATGTAGATAAGGGGAGTGAAAAGTGAGATATATTAGTACTGTTGCAGAAAAATACCAAGTAAGAAAGCTGATGCATTTCCCAACAGTGTGCCAAAACTCACCTTCCTGGTGAGAAGGAGTAGCCCAAAGAAAAGACCAGCACCACAGTCCTCCAGAGTTGAGATTATGATTTGTATCTTCACAGGGAAAGACAGCAACAGAAGATTTATTCTTTAACCACAAGAATAAAACCAGTGGCACAATCCTCTTGAAGCCAGTAGCCATCTTTCCATTGATTTGGTGGATGTTGGAACAGTTTCAGATGTCTGCAACGTAGCAATCGTGTTTTAGTAATCTCAGGGGAACGGGGCCACTCAGCATTTCCTTCTCTTCTTCCCTCTTTTATGGAGTGTAATAACATGCAAATCTTCCCTGCTGTATGAAGAGATCCAAGCTCTCATGCCAGCTTGCACACTCAAACATCTTCCCACCAAAAAGTCACCTTTGCAGAAGGAGATAGTCTCAGATGAATCTACATCCCAAGTCTGTCAGTGCCAATGGAAACTTACCCTGTGACTTCAATAAAAGCAAGATTTGGCTTCATTTGCCATTTTAAGCTATGCAACTAGGTAAATAAATTGGATTAAAAGCCTGGTGATGTTCTGGAAATGGGTCAAATGCTTCATCAGCTTCTGTGGTTCTGGATCAGGCCTGTGCCAGGTGGCTCTTGTGAAGAAGTGGTGAGGGCTGCCCTGAATAGATTAGGTACAAAGGAGGCGATGCTTTTCTCCCCACTGCTTTTACTGAACATATTATAGGCTTGAATTTAAATGGTCAAGAGCCATCATGAAAGGGTCTGCTTTGATGGATAAGGAAAATGAAAGAATGCAATCAGGACTAATCTTAAGTAAGAACTGAACAGCAAAGAGGAAGATGTTACACTAAACCCTAGATTTGAGACCCTGGAGATCTATCTGGAAGTTATGGTGACTAGCTCTAACAGACCAGTCTGGCTGGCATTTTGAACGGAGGCAAGGCAGAAAAGTTTCTGACTCCCCTTGTTTTGGGCAGTTAAGACCTTCTTTGAAGACCTGCAGCCTTCATGACTTTTCTCCACCAAAGAAAAATGTTGGGGGAGGTAATAACTTCTCACCCAACAAGTTTAAATGAAGATTGACTGCTTAGAGGTCTTCAGCTAGAAGCACTGTTGTTAGTACAACTGAATTAGGAAAGTAAGACTTGAAATTATGGCTGCAGATATTGTTGGGAATTTTTAGAACTGCATAAATGCATCTCCATTACACTAATCTACATCCATTACTCTGTAGTACTTGGCATTTATTTTCTTTGTTGCTGGAGATAATTTTGGTATTCACTTAACGAGTAGGTGCTCCGTATCATGCAAAGACCTTTTAGTGAAGTAAGCAGCTCATAAGTATAAAGACTCTCACAGTGGGTGCTGGCACAAGGCAGTTTGATGAGTGATAAACTTTGGTTATTAATGTCAAAAGGTACAAACAGTAAATCGAATTCTCCTCTGTAAGAGGACTGGAGAATAACCTCAGTCAAGACAGGCTGACACACTTAATCATAAAGCGAAAAGAAAGAAAAGGGTTGTGGCTGGGTGGGAAATATGACAATCACAGGCAGGACAAGTTATGTAGAAAATGCCCTCTCTAGGCAAACAAGTTTAACATCTTGCCTCTGTCAGCCAGTAAATTATTTTTATTGATTCTTATTCCCAGGTGAGCTCCTCTTTGGGAAGTGACCCACACCAGTCTTGGCCACTAACTTCTCCAGCAAAGTGAAAAATGCACAGAAGTGTGCAATTAATAGCTTAATTTAATTTTTGTTCTGTGCCACTTGAGAATCTTACTTTGCTGCAGTAGATGGAAAAGGGAAAAAAAGTCCTACTGCCTGTTGTCCCTGTGCCACTTCTGAGATCTTAATGGCTGCTTCATTCACCATGTGCTGCCTCTGACATGTGCCTGTGTGTGGGAGACAGGGACGACACATTGATCCCTCGTATTGGGCATCCTCCATCTGGTCACCTTTTCTCTTCTTTTAAGTACTCCTTTCCTCTGTAAGAGACTCCCCTCCATAACCATAAGGTATTTTCACCCCAACAGATATTATTCCTCTATTTTAAAAACAAGAGAGAAGATCAGTTAACAGTATAAACCTGTGCAGTTCACGCTTCCTCACATTACTCTGTTTCCTCTGGCTCATCTGCCTTATGAATGGGCCTCGGTGTGTAATGTCACAGCCAAATGTGTGATGGGACATAAGAGACAAATACTGCTGGATAATTGCAGCTTCCAAGTAGGACAGGTACAACACATGCTGAGAAGGTTTCACACCGTTTAGGCCCAAGGCTGTAAACTGGTTATTCTAAAATAACCTGGCCTGATATCACCAAGTGCAGTGATTGGTAATTAATGGGGAATGAGGCATTTGGTGATTTCAGTGTTTCTATATTTGTCTCAGGTTTTCAGATGAAAGAAGGACTGAGGAAAACACAGACATTGATTTTTTCGAGCTGTTGATGTGGTTGTTAACAAGAGCAAACACAGAAGCTGAAAATCTCTGGTTGCAGTGCATCGATATTTGCTTGCCAAACGCTGTATGCTCTGTGACAGAGCTCTTTTTGTGACATCTGGGTATTGTCCCTTTGCCACTTAGACCAGAGAAGATCAGAAGCAGCGCCGCTGACCCTCATGTGCAATAGACGCTGCCTCATGCCAAGCCTGCAAATCCAGGGTTTGACTTCAGAGTTTTGGGTTGGTCGGGGGTGGGTTTCTATCCTGCAGGATAGTTTGCTAAGCAATGTTCAGCTTTCATTTTCATTGCAATGTAGTGTATCTGTGCTGACAGTCAGCATTAGTGTAATTGCACTTAAATAAGTGCCATGCTAAATACGTGCTGTGCAGAGCTTTGTTACAGCTATTTAAACATATTCTAGAGCTAGCTGTCAAGGTTTTGTGCGTACAGATTAGCAACAAACCTGTGTTTCTTCCTCCATTGTCCATGCAATCCCTGGGAAGAGACCATTTGCTCTCATTTGTCTTTTCTAGGCTGTGAAGAGTTACTAAAAGATGTCCTGTCTCCTGAAAACTCTGGGCCTCGACACTATGAGCCGCACTACGTTGATTACTATTACCAGGTAAGAGAAGCACTATTTCTGTCTCACATTAGTGGGCTGAGGAAGCCTCTGGAGTGATGTGCAGTCAGGTCATTGTAAATGCTGATGTTTCACTTGGCCTGTTGACTCATCCTTTGTAGGTTCATGACTGTTAGTGAGCCTTCCATACTGGTTTAAGCTGCATTTAACATAGGGTAGCTGTTAGCTAGCATGAGAATATTTAGGATTTGGGTAGCATCCCTCTTACAAGCCTCAGTATTCACTTGGCTGTGAAGAGAGACATCACATACAAGCTCGCAGGCACCACACAAGTGGAAAATACTGATTTTTATCTAATTAAATCAGTCAAACTTTGTAGATGAACAAGTCCTCAGAGACTGTCTGCAGATAATAAACAGGGACTCAACAGCTGTTGGGAAGCAGAAACAACACACCTTTGGTAACCTTGATAGTATTTTGGCTGGTGGGTATAGCATATTTTCAAACCGTTAGAGGTCTTCATCTGTATCCTTGATTTGACAGTGTCTATGCAGTCTAACAAGGACAATGTTAAGTTTCCTTTAAGCAGCTATTTGTCCCTCCTTCGTTTTACTTTGGTTTTAATCACCTCCACCAATTTAAATTCTTAATATTAAAGATACAGTTAGCATTGGACATTCAGATAAGGTTTGCGTGTCAATGGTGTTATGGGACTGCAAGTGATCCTGAAATCAGGAGAGAAAACATTTTACCTTCCCAGGTGGTGAAGTGTGAGAAGGATTCTCATGTATTGAGGAAAGACATGTGATAAGCACGATGGTGTTACAGCACTTGATGACGTTATACAAAATGGTGTCCACTGTTCATACAGAAAGTAGACAGACATTTCCTTTACCTCGGTGCAGAAGATGTCTGTCACAAGATGGAAGGAGCCCTCTATGACTGCAAACAGGAGGGCAGAATTTGGTCATAAACTTTATTAATAAGGAAGAGTTGTCTGGGCTTATTGGCTCTTTTTGCTTGGTGAAAATGTCAGGCTGGTTTCAATACCTGGGCAGTGGCAGGTTGACACCACCACCACTCTGCTTGTTTCTAAAACACTCTTTTTTTTGTAACTGATGACACAGATACCCGCCATGCTGTTGCTTGGTTACCTTAATAGATATCATAAACCAAGCTCCCTGTTTTGCAATAGATGATAGAGGCTATAAAATGGAAAGCAGGCTCTCTGCAAACACTAGATGTTCCCCTGTTGCTATGCAGACATCGCAGGCTGGTTCTGATGTTCTTTGAAGGCAAGCAGCATAGCATGGGTGTTGGGTCTTTGTTCCTCAGGGATTTCACATCTGCTGTCACCCAAAGATGTGCTGTGGAGAGTGGCTGAAGACAAACTGTGAGATGGCTGCAAACGCCACCACTCCTGCCACCTCTCCACCAGGACAGCCTGAGGGGGGAGCTGCAGTTCCTAATCTTGATAGTGGCCTGTGAGTTTCCTGTTGAGTTCTATATTTGTGCCTCTGGGAGAGGAAGCGGGCAGGGGGTGACCCTTCCTGTTCAGCAAGAGTTATCTGGCAGTGCTGTGGTGGAAGCCTTGCTGTTCACTCCTGGGTAGGACTTCTCATGTCCACCAGCCACCCTGTATGGTCCCTGCAGTGGGCAGCACCATTGCAACAGAGTCCATCCGCTGGGTTTGCCCACTTTAATTGGGCCCATGCGGTTTTTGTGCAGCCTCTGAGAAGAATCAGATTCTTCCCCATCTGCCCACAGGGCAGACGGGCTGTCGTGGTAGGGAGAAGATAGGAAACAGTGCACATTGTTGTACATCCCATGCTTATCCCACAGCTCCTCTGCACAGCTGCCCTCCAGGGTTAATCATGTCATCTACAATCTCCAGGTCTTTCAGGTGCAGTTTAGAAACTGTTCGCTAGATGTCAGTTAAAGACTGGGAAACGGCTGTGAACAGGTTCCGTGCTTGCTTTAAAGATCTGCTGTGGCAGAAAGTTAGGAGGTTTTAATCTGATGAAACAGAGGAGAACTGAGGCCCAGGTGGATTTGAGGTTGTCACCATTGATGAGATTTGTTCCCTGTTCCCAAGGAAGCACATACTGAAACCATATGAGTTCTCCTTGCATCTCCCAAGCCTTATAGAGTGTGAATTCCTGATGATATAGCCAAGTTTATGGGCAGCTCCCAATGGCAGAAACGGTAGTTGCCTGTCTGATCTGATTTTCATCCCAGTATACCTTTGCAAGTCTGTCTAATTCTCAGGTGCAGTCAAATTCTCAGGCAGCAGGATACATCTGATGTGATGGCAGGAACAGCTATTTTAAAAGGGAATGCATCTCTCATTTCTCTGAGGGAGTTGTACTTACACAAAGACAGGTACTGAGCTGGTTCATTGTTATGCTACCTCTGTATTCACGATGTGATTTAAGAGAATGAGGAGATTTATCCTTGTCACATGTTATTTCCCATGTCACCATCTTTCACTTTTGTTTCCCCTCTTAAGTGCCCAAATATTGTCGCTTTCTGAAGCCCAAAGGCTGAGGAGGTGAAGGTAATGCCATGAAGTGGGATGAAGTCGGGAGAGGCTCAGTAAGATGCTGAATTGATCCAGCTGTTTATGTATGTTGAGTCAAATGGGGAAGAAGAAACTGCCAGCCCTCCAGCCTTTAACTGCAACCAACTGGATGCAATTAATTTAAACCGATACTTAAAATCCCCTGATACCAGGAGCTTGGGACTTTACATTTGACATTTTCTAAATAGTCTGCTTTTATTTTTTTTCTTCCATCAGCGTAAACAAGAACAAAAGCTGACAAGCTTTTAATGTATCAAAACTTTGTCCAAAGAAGAGAAAAAAAAACCCTATGGTATATGCAATTTAAAATGCAAAGACCATTCCATGGAAGGTTTCTAATGGTCTGTAATGAAAGGCTGTGTCAGTGATACTTCAGGGGAACTGAGAGTTCACCTTTGAGCTTAAGTCTGTTAAGGTGTGACATGCAGAAAGCAAAGAGCAGCACTCTGTTACTACAGGACTCTCAGATCAGTGGGAAATCTCCCACTGACTTCCATCAGCATTGACTCATCTTGCAAAGAGTACGTTAGCACATACAGAGAGAGCTGCTCCAAAGAAAGTTAGGAGGATGGGGTTGGAGTTCGGAGTTAGCAGTTGTAGAGCCTCTCAGCTCCAGGACAAATAAACCTGCCCCCTCTGTGTATGAATTCAGAATCTGTTGGTTTGGTTAAGGCCTGTATTGTGCTCCATTTGAGGCAATGCTTCAGCCAAGTGCTGTGTATTAGTATAATTTCTGTTTCTTACAGCCTTTAGAGAGATAATAGAAATGCTCTGAATTTGTCAGAAGCGAACTTACAGATCCTGAATTCCTTTCACAGTGTTTGCTGCTATGGCCTCAGCTCTTGTTTTGGCTCCAGTTTGAAAGGAGACAAAAGTCTCCCTAATCCAGTGTGCAGGATTTGTGTTGTGGCAAGCATCTGGTAGCACTTCAGAGTCCTTGGATAGCCTTTTGGAGACGGTAACCAACAGAAAGTCCACAGCTGAAGTATGTGTGTGAAAACCCAGACCCAGATTCAGCCAGCTCAAACAAAGCAAAGTGCCTGTGTCTAGTATTTCCAAATGGCTGGCTCTGGGCCTTCCTGGGCACCTAGCCAGCTGGGAGCACTAGCCACAGAACTCGGAGGGAATTAGGCTGGCTGCATCTGAAGCTCACTGGATGAGATTTGTACTGCAGGCCCTGAGAAGCAGTGACCTGGGTGTAGAGGCACCTAAGTTTGGGGAAATTGGAATCGGACAGGAGCTGGATTTTTCAGCTCTTCACCTGGCGTATTTTGAGTGTTCAGATTTGAAGGGAGCCTGTATCTAGATCAGCAGATGGATCATGGACGAGGAGGTTGAATGACAGATCTCAGAGCCTCTCACCACCAGGTAGCAGGATACCTGTTTGAGTAGCTGCTTATAAAGGAGCAGACTATGTATTTTCACATGTGAGTAATTGCCTTTTTATCTGAAATCAATGCCCAAATGCTGTACGTGCAAACCTGGTGAAAAAGCATGTTGTAAGATACTGTAATAGCAGACTCTTTGTTTTAACCAAGGATATTTGTTTCTTATTAATTGATGCTATATTGAGTTGCTGATTTCCATTTTTTTGCTGCTGTCACCTGTAAATAAGAGAGTGAATCTGCCTCGTAACAAGGTACAGGGTGATTGCTGCATGTCAAAGAATGAGCTGCCTTTTTCAGTCCCGTATGTGTTCGCCTGCCTGCCAAGTGATTAATTACACTGTATGAACAGCAGAAAAATTGTTGAAACATGACAAATAAATTGTGTTTGCCTCTGGGATGGAGCTGGGACTCCTAGCTGGTCTGCTGCTTTGAAAATATTTTCAGTAGCAATTAGGAGTCCCCCACTGGCTTCTGAGAAGTTTTTTCCCTACTAGCAGCTCGAGGATATCTGCTAGCACCTGGGTCAGAACACAGGCGGGCTTTCGGCGCTGAAAAAGACTGATTTAAATGGGTGTTTCATTAGGCTGTGGAGGAACAGAGTAGTCTGAGACACAACTGGACTGAGGAAAGGTGACAGGCCATTTGCATAGGTCTCCTTTGTCAGCCTGGAATTGCAGTTGTTATCTCCAGTTGTGCTGCCTCTTGCTATTTATTAGAAAGCAAAGCCCAGGAAAGCATTGAATATTTTATTGAACTCAAACTTGTAGTTCTCCTCTTCTCGTTATTCTCATCTTAAATAAAGCTCTCCCTTTTTTCCGCTGAGGACAGCCCTTTCACCAGTTGCAACAACGCTAGTTTGCTAGTGAACAAATCCCTCTGGGTCACTTCAGTAGAGAGGAGCAAGCAAAGACATCAAATCTTACCCAAGCCCAAGAAACATGTGCCGTATCACTTCTCATTTCCCAGAAACCTGTTCTACCCAGTTTGGTGTGGTCTTCACCATGGAAACAACGACAGTCAAGTAATACTACTAACCTGACACCACAAGTTAATGCAGATCTTTACTAAGGGTAGCACCACATACCCTTCAGAGCTTGACTGTTGATGTATTTTTGTCTTTGGTGCAGATCTGGCAGGGCTGAGCCCATAGTAAAATGTCTTCCCCCATAGCTTGCTCTGGCTCTGTGCACCCTTGCTGTACTGAGCTCTCTCTTCCTTCTGGAAGCTGAAGCAAAGTTTGTGAAGGATGTTAGATCCAGTGGGGAAACTTTGGAGAGTATGTAACCAGATTTGTTTGTATTTTTCATCTCATATGTGCTGTGTTTTGAAGCAGTGGCTCCACCTTGACAAATTTGCCACCTTTGGGCAAAATGATAGACCTCATTTGTCAGGAGAGTTTTCTTGATGCTATTTGCCCTAACATTAAACCCAGGTGTTGCCTAACTGTTAATGTGGAATACATCTTTCCTCCTGCCTTCTGTGGTCGCATTGGCAGAGACACTCCAATATTAGCAAAGGCAAAGCAGCTAAGAAGTTATTAATTTGGAAATACCTTTCCAACCAATACCAAAGATTAAAAAACAGCCTGCACAGTAAGGAGAAGCAATAGTAAACACAGCAAATTGAAGCTTTCTCTTTTTCCGTTTCTTATCAGCCTTCAGTTTTCTCCACCACCCACACTCTCTGCCATTCTTGGCTCCCATTGTGTTTTCAGCCTTGCAGATGCTCGGTATCTGCCTTGCGTGCGAAGACTTCCCTCCCTTTGCTTGAGACTCTTGGGGTGTTTATGCTACACAGCGATCAGCACAGCGCATGTTTGCAAATTGTTTCCCTTACCAGGCTGCTGGTGGGTTCTTCTGTCCTGCTGTCGCTGTGGGACCTGTGCTGTGATTATGAGCACCTCATCCTAACGGATTTCCTTGGGAAGCTGGGAGAGAGGCTGCGTCTTCATTCCTGCAGTAGTCAAAACCTGGGACGTGCATAACCCCCAGAACTTCAACTGGGAATATTCTGTCTTGAGCCTCTCTCTTGGGTTTGCCAAGGGAAGCAGAAGGTTCCCTGGTTTCCCTGGTCTAATCTGTAAGTCTGTTTTATATTTGGGGCTCCTAAATCTGCCAGATTCTCTTTCCTCTCAGCTTCTGCTGCATTCACTGGGAAATGAGTACGCTCAACGTCTCCAGGGATTGCCTCTTGGGAGGCCCAGCCTAGGGATTGATCCCAGCCCCTGCTGAAATCAGCAGGAAGACTTCTCAGACCCTGGCAGGAGTTAGCTCAGCACCCTGGGTTCTTTTTTCCTGAATCCCTCACTGGTGAGGCGGGGAAAAAAAGCTTGGTAAAGTTTGATAAAGCACAGCCATGCAGTCACAGAGAGAAAAAAGTTCATGTTCCTAGGTAGAGCTAGGCAGGATTATACACAGGCAACACGCTGTCTGCACCAACAAGAAGTTTATTGTAACCTCTAAGGGCAACATTCTCAGCAATTTATTTTTTCCTATTTTATTTCCAAGCATCAGAAGGCAACATTAACTACAACTGCTGAGAAACCCCCAGTGAACAATTACCAAGAGCAATGAAGAGCACAGCGTGCCCCCATTTGGGACTAATTTACATGGAAATTGCCTGCTTTCACCTGGCAATATTCTGAATTATATTTTTTATGTTTGTGCATACATGCAAAAATAAATGTCCTTGGTACAAAACACCTGCATAAAAATAATCTACCTCTCTGGCTGCTCGAGCTGATTGCAATATGCTGCCCTGAAGAAGTGCTGTACAGAATGAACAGTTTTGCACTCAGGGCAAGGTAGGCATCTTCCAACAAAATAACTGCTGACTCCAAAACCAGCCACAAAACAGATTGAGGATTATTTCCTTTTTCAAAACCAGTTTGAATTTTTGATTTGGTGGAATGTCATACACTGCCATTTTTAAAGGGGAAATTACTTTTTCCCTGACTTGTTTTTACTTGGTTGCTGTATAAAACACACATAAAATAATACAAAAGAAGCAAACCACTCTGGCCTAATCAAAAACTATTTCTTCCCTTTCTCAAAATGTGTTTTGGATTTTCTTTTGAGAAAAATCTGAGGTTTTCACCTTCTCATCCTGAGCTGGGCCAAGAAAATATTTTGAAATCTAAGAGCTCCCAGGCTGGGAGAAATGTTTTCCCACCCAGCTCTTGCCACAACACCCTGGAAGGTGGGCTTTGCTCCTTCCAAATGCAATCCCCCTGTCTCAGGCGAGCAGAAGACTGCCCAGAGCTGGGGGGGTGGCCTGATAGAGATGTTGCTTGAGTTTCCATAGCCCTCAGAATGGAGTGTCTCAGTGCAGTAGTGTTTGTTCAGGTAGTGCCATCTTTTTGCGCTTGGGAAGCTGGGCTGAATCTGTGTATATCAGTGTTTTTGCACAAATTCCGCTAGGTAGCTGGTGTAAATTTTAAGCACCTGCTCTTGCAGATGAACTACTGGCTTCCTGTAATAGAATCTTAAATCAGTGAGGGACCAAATATTATTCACATCCCACAGGCACTTGTCTGAGTCACAATTTACCATTTCTTAGGGCTAAATTTGGCTGGGTGGTTTGAAACAGGTGGAAGTGTGACTGCCCGTCACACTGCCCGGTTCAGCCATCCTTGCTGTGACTTGGCGACGGAGGTGAAGTTCCAAACGTAGTGTCCTTCCAGGCATCTGTAGGAAAGTCATCTTTTGCACTTGCATTTGTTGTTATCTATGACTCTTTTTTGAGTGTTTATTTCTGTTCTGTGGCCGAGGTAGGGTTTTGTGTAGCATTCAAAAGCTTTACTATTTGAAAGCCTGTCACCTACCTCTATGACAGAACCTCTGTTTGATAGGCATTTTCTATGTCATCCCTATTCTTTCTTTCTGAGGCATTATCTTCAAGCTTTTAATCTGCTGATTTTCTGACTAAGCACAGTTTTGGGGGTGGTTTTTCTGGAATTGTCAGTTGCCATGGCAAAATATTCCTCCCATCCTTGTATCTCCATGGATAAACCAATTTAGGCTGTGGCTCAGTCTTTGGGTAGAGGCTTTGAAATGCCTGAAAGCTAAAAGTTGGTCTTTTTCTATTGAGGAAGTCGCATCGCTATTGATTTAATCCTTCAGGTAAGCATGGCTTTGTGGTTTAGTCCTTTTTTGCCTTTTGTTTGCTCTACTGAAAAGCTGTCCAATTTAATTTGTTGTGTGTCTTGAATGCAGCATTATTAACAACCTAAGATAAAGAAATATTATGACAGCACTCACCGTGTACTGTACTTCTGTGAAAGAAATACATCTGCTTGGTCAGAGGGTGGTGAATGAGTCTTGACTAATACACGGTCTTTGGGGAATACCAAAATACCTGTAATAAAAGTAGTGACATAAGAGGCAGGGCATGTAGCATTTGGTGGGTTTCTTGACCCTTGCGTGACAAGATGAGATGTTTTTGCCCTCCAGTTCATCAAGTTGAAACTTTTGCTTTCTTTGTTTTTATTTTTTTATTTCCTGTTCTGTTTCTTATCTTTTCTCCTTGCTGCTTGGGGAAATTTGTGCTGCGTTTATGGAAGATTTTGGGACATAGAGTGTTCTTCTTGGAATAATTTCAGTGGGAAGGCTGTGAAATTGAAATTTAGGATTTTTATTTTTTTTGAGTAAAACCTGTTGATTTAACTAGGTTTATCTTTTTTTTTTTTCCTATCAGAAGTAAGTTCTGTGTAGACCTGTAAAAGCTGGTTGATAAAGCCAAGATTCCAGGTTATTATGAAACTGTAGAGAGAAAGTCAACCACAAAGAGATGTCCTAGCTAAATAAAACCAGCGAAATCCCTCATTGCACAAGCAAACGAAAAGGATTTGACTGCTTCTTTTTCGCTTTCCAGCCTCTCTGACCAAACTGAGAGCAGTGTATTTTTTTTGGAGGCAGCTTCTCTCATTTTTTAAAACAAGATCTGCACATACTGCTAGGAATTTTCCCACTTAAAGAAAGATAAATTCCTCCATAGGTGAAATCTTATCGGAATAATTTCTGTTACGCAGCTGCTGCGGTCCTGCCCATAATATTTCAGGGTTCAAACATGTGATTTCAGGAGCCTCAGGAGTTGCCACCAAAATGACCCATGCAGTTGATGAAATTCCGAATTAGGAATGCTTTAGGACACCTTTCCCATTTCCTTGTTCTGGCATTTGACACTCAGCCCTTGCAATGCCCCCAGTCCCTGCAAAACTGCATGGAATTTGGCCTACCCCTTGGAGTGTCTCCCTCTGCCAGGTCTTCCCAGCAGCGCTGAGACCTGTCTCCCACCGTGGGAGCCGCACAAGGGGGGACCGTGTCATTGTCCTCTGTTGCAGTCTACAGAACTGTTTAAAATTAAACCATCGTACTCAGCTGGGCTCACAGAGCTAAAAATTAGATCTTGATTATCTTGTCTATTTTCAGAAGCTGGAGAAGAATCAAAATGTGATTATTTTTTTTACATGCTGCAGTGGAGAATGTATTTGTCTGTGTGGAGGCAGGCTTTTCCAGTCCTGTCACACATCTGGGCTGTGATAAGCAATTTGTAACTGAACAGGAAGAAAAAGTAGGCCAGCCTACAAGAGAGTATCTAGGAATTACCCCTGAGGGATTTGTGCTACACTGCCTCCAGCAGCTGAAATAACAGCATGAAATTGCGATTAAAAATTAAAAAGAGATATGGGCTATTTGACCTTCTTTTAATCAGGGACACAGAGGCCCTGTCTAGAATAAAGATGCGGAGAAATGCAGCTTCTGTTGAGCAACTGCATGCCAAGAAGAGGCTGCTGAAGCCCATCCTAAGCTCAGTGGAACAGAGAGACCATTTCATTCCGTTCGACAAGGTCCATGCAGAGCCTGGACCAGTTCCGGAGCTGTGTGTCCACTGGTGTAAACAGGTGAGAAATAGGAAAGAAACTCTTAACTATTACCATTTTTTAAGTTTACAGAAATCCAGGCAAGATTAATTAGGTCCCTGAGAGGTCTTGTTAATTAGGAGTTTTGTTATTTGGCTCACCTTTTTACCCAGAGTGTTACTGTAATTGCACAGTTGACTATAGCATCAGTTGGGGAATAGGCCATGAGATAGAGTGGCCTGTTTAGGTGGATGTGTACACTGGATCCCAGCCTTGTTTTGGTACTCGGCATTATGATAAGCCACTAGCAAGGTTAAGTTGGAATAATAATATAGCCATAGCAATGTTGATAACTGCGTTGACGCAAATGCTGATGAGAGTTTTGGGCTGATGGTGTGAACCTGGCAGCCTAATCTCAAACCACCATGACTAGGAAGCGTTAGGAAAGGGAATGCATGAATTGGACATAGTAAGGTAAAAAAGGCGTAGTAAAAAGTGTGATTCCTTGGAGCTTTCCCCATCCTGTGTAAATAGGACTGTGATAACAACTTGGCTTTGCAAGAGACGTTGATATGTTCTTAGACGTGGAGCCCAAAAGCCTGCAAGAAGTCGTCCCTAGAGTGAATCCTGGTCATTAACAAATCCCTTTCTACATAAGTGTAGAAAGTGTAAGTGTAAGTAAGTGTGTTGTACAGCACCATATAGAGCCAATGCAGGTTAATGACTGGAGGAGAGAAAGCTTGCAGGCTCTGCATTCTTTGATAGATACATCCCAAATACATAGATATGGTGTAAATATATTGTAGAGCTTTGGCCATTTTTATAGAACAGTGCAATACTTAGGTAAAATTTTGCCCATAGTAGTAATTCATTCATAACATCTCATTTAAAATGGAGGGAATTTTCCAACTTACACTTGCTGAATATGCTAATACCTTCTTCCAGCAGCAGAGAGGATGCGTTTGGATTGTTTTGGTTACAGACAGAACAATAGGCAGAACCTCAAGTATTTTTATATCTGCTCCACAAGAAGTTTCCTGCATCGGTAACTGTTCTGCATTTATTACTGGCATCTGTATGTCAAAAAAATGATTGCTGTTTGTTGCTCCAATGAGTTTTTCATTACTGTGTCCTTGAAGGCTAATGTCATTGAGGAAGATTTGTTGGGGTAACTGGAGCACATGTCTTTCATCAGGAGATGCACCATATGGTTACAATGCCCTAGGGCACACTCGTGGAAAGTCTAGTGCATAAGAAGATGGGAACCTGTCCAGAATGGGGAGGAGTGTTTAGGAACCACTAAGAACTGTTGGTCAGATTCTTATATGGTGAAAATCAACCTAAGAGCATGAAAGAAACGAGCCTTTGTTTCTGCTGAGCAGTTTTTCCCCCACCGTGTAAGCTTTAAGACTGTTACAGTAGGAACTTTTTTTTTATATATGCTTCCTTTCAACTCTTACAACTTCACTTTCACCGAGGTCCTCTTTCTTATTTTCAAGTTTCAAAACTTAAAATGATTTGTTGTATCCAGATCTTTAAAAGGAGGTCCCTGCCACAAATCTCTACATTTTAGACTAGTGTATTTCTTGGGATCTTTGCCCTGCTGGCTTCTTGTTGCACTCCTGAGAATAGCTCATACACCAGTTTCATCAGCCTTTTTTCTGTAGGAATTTCTGCTATTTGGTCTGCTGGCTCAGGATTATTGAGTGTTTTCAACTGAATTTTCTCTCAGTGTCTTGTACAAAAGAGCTGATATCACGAGTGATCCGAGACTGAAGGAAGAACTGATGTCCTACTTTCCCTTCATCCATTCACAGTGCGGAACAGCCTCTGAGCAGAGTGTGTGTGCAAACCTGAGCTGTGCGCACTGAGGAGATGGGGCTGCAGAGACAACTTATCAAAAATATATATGTAGAAGCACTGCAGTGAAGAGTGAAGGAAAAAGGGAGTGGGAGATGAATTCTCAAAAATCAGGGGAAAGTAATTCTAAGGCCACAAAAAGGAAGTTAGAATCATAGAATCATCTCGGTTGGAAGAGACCCTTGGGATCATCGAGTCCAACCATCTACCGTACTCTACAAAGTTCTCCCCTACACCATATCCCCCAACACCA
>JAOXNO010000003.1:33104358-33137714 GCA_028565335.1 Limnodromus scolopaceus
TGATCTCTTCCTCTTTAATCTTGATGCTCTCATTCTGCTTCCCCTCCCTTTCTCCTAGTTCATGAAGCTGGGTGTCCGGCGAACAGCTAGTTCCACTGCTAAAGACCAACGCGAAGTAGGCGTTGAGCACCTCAGCCTTTTCCTCATCCTTTGTGACTATGTTTCCCTCCGCATCCAATATAGAAGGGAGATTTTCCCTAATCCTCCTTTTGTTGTTAATAAATTTATAGAAACATTTTTTATTATCCTTAACAGCTGCAGCTAGGTTGAGCTCTAGCTGCGCTTTGGCTCTCCAAAGTTAAAGATTAGGAGATTAAAGGAAAACAGATTGGGAGAAATCTGAACTGTGATTAGGATAGTTTGTCTTCTTTACCTGCTACTTATGGAGAATTGGATATTCTGCAAATGTTTTACTTTATCTAGTATTCTCCAGTTATCCCAAAGGACCACATGCACCATACAGCCTCTAGGCCAAATCTGGAAATCCTAATTGAATTATAAGTATTTACTGGGGTTAAATTTCCATCAGTAAACTTGGAGGAAGAATTTGGTCTGATAAATATGAAGATTGTGGCTAAAGTGAAAAATAACTGTTCTTTCTTTGGTTTGTTTGGGTGTTATTTTTGTTGTTGTTATTTTGTTTTGTTTTTTAATCCATGCATGATAACAAAATAGAAACCAAGATGGTCAGAGGTAATTTGCATCCTTTTTGTGATCAGCTTATCAGCAGCAACCCAGAAATGTTAAATTCTGAGGATGCTAAGTTCACTGTTCTGGAATCTCTAGGCCTTGTCAAAGTGACATCAATCCTGCTTATAAAATAATGCAACTCTTTTCTGGGAGCGAGGGATGAGGCCTTTCCTGTCTGTGGAGTTGTGTACACATTTTCAAAGCTCTGGATCCATGCATTTTCTACCTGTATGCTTTGGCTTTGCTTTTGTCTGTTTATCTCTGGGAGCACAGAGTGTGTCTGTTGAAGAAGAGTCACTGAACCTGGTTGGTATCTCCCTGCCTTTCCCCCCCAATATATTTGCTATATGTGTATGTACTACAAAAACCTGGGGGCTCTAGACTGGTAACCAGTGTACCCTACATCAGCATGGGATTTGGGCTTTAAGAGTTTGTGAAAATCTTTGCTTAAACCAAGTCTTTGCTTTGTTAAATTATTGGCTTTTTAAATGAGCAGGCACAGATGTTTCCAAGGAAAGATTTGTAAGTTGCTATTAACCCTGTGGAAAAGTGAGGAGGGAGACCTAAATAATAAATGAAGTCAGTATTTCACTGCGTCTCTCAGATCTGATTTTTGTCGAAATGAGTAATGCAAGGTATTTTGTGAGACTAATAGATAAGTATTGCCTTTCATAAATATTTGTTTACCTCTGAACTCTTCAGCACAAGGACAACAACCATCCCTTTATGAATCACTCTTTGCAGGGTTTGTCTAGCTGCAGGAGCTGCCACAGATTTCTCAGCTGGGAAGGTGTCAGTTAAGAGAAAGAGTAAATTACTGGTTTTTTTTTGTTTCTACCGTATTTTGAAACTTCACTTAAAATTTTTCCGTTTGTCTCATTGCCAAGCCAATGGTAAGATATTACAGGAGAATTATAAAAGAGAGTTTTGTGCAGTTTTCACCTGTTGCCTCGTATGATTCCTTGCCTATAAAGAAACTTTGAGTAAGACTTCTCAGATTACTGCACCATGACAAAACTTTGCTATGAGGAGGTCAGGAGATATCCTGTGTCATGTCGTGGTACTCGAATCAAAGGGGAAAGAGCTTGTACTCAGATACCGCAGAAGTTGCCCTGCCAAGAGTGACTGATTCCCTGCTGGTCTACAAAGAAAAATTTCAGCGTGAAACGTACTGAGTGCTTCATGAAGCAAAATCCTAGGGCTGGGGAAAGTCCTGGAGCACTTTCTCTGCAGTTATTGAAGCTTACTATTTTTTTGCCCATGAAAAAAATTGTCAGATGTTTCCCAACTTAGAGCCAGGACATTATTTGCTGTGCTGCTGTGTGACATGCTTTTCCTCTAGCTTGTATGTAGTCTCTTTAGATCAAAAGCCACTACAGGAAGAGACAGTCTCTCTTGATTGTATTTGTATCGTGCCTGTCATGTGGGGCTCTTCCCTTGCCTTTCCCCTGGGAGGACAGGACCACTTTATTTTAGAATGAAGAGACAGGAAAGGGAAGAAACCAGCACTATTAGGAGTATATCAATATTTACTGCACAAAGTGTTCATACTTAGTTTGACTTAGACACTTGCATTCTGTATATTCTTTGTGTGCAATGTCTTCTTTCTTGTGAGGGAACTGATACTCAAGAGAGGAAGGACTCTTCTGAATCAGCTCCCAGGAGCTCAAACAGCAGTAGGACATTCTCACCTCTCTGCTCTGGGCTCATCTCTGTTAGCACGGCTCCCTGGGACCAGCTTGTGCAGGTCCACTTGGGGAGGCACAGCATCCTTTCCCCAGCACCTGCTTTCCAGTAGGCTGGGGCTGCCTTCGCACTCCTGCCGCTTCCACAAGAGCCAGTGAGTAACAAGAACCACATGGACCACACACGTTTCTGTTTCCTGAGGTAATTCACCATCTGTAACTGCTTCTTGGATGATGTGGGGTCCCAAAGCTTCCCACAAGCTGACAACTCCTCGCTGTCTCACAGCACCTCTTTTCTCATGGCCTCTAAAACTTCCATATTGAACATAATTAATTAGAAGGGAGAGGTGAGTGTCAAGGGCAGGGATAAGTGTTTAAGAGTAGCTCAGTATTTTAATTTGACCAAATTATGGAAGTAGAATAAAAAGGAACTGGAGATAGTTTACTCCCTGCTGAAATGGTAGAGAAAGCCACATTACATTTAGTGCGAGGAGGGACCTGTCCATGAGCTGCTCTTTGCAGGATATGGGGTGCTGCCGACCCATAGCTGGGCTCTCCCTGCAGTCATGGGGTGTCTTGGTTTTGCATGGACGTTTCCAGCCTGCACTGCTAGTCTTGATGCAGCTGTTGGAAGAAAATCTTCTTTGTTGACTTTGTTTCCTTCTAATATTGTATATTCAGAAGTGTCTGTGCAGCACCAGGGCCATTGACAATACTGCTGATTACTTCACATCACTATTTAATTAGGATGAAAGACAGGGGATGAGCAATTGGAGATTTTACACTTGGGAAAGAAATTGATTTGTGGAACAATCAGTCTGTTGGCTCTGGCAGGCCTTTCTTTAAAAAGCAAGAAAAGTATTCTTGTCACTTTTGAGTTGATGTAAATCAAGGAGCTTGTGCAAAATCATTCTTCTCAGCCTGTGACTGCAGAGACCTGACAATGGGGCAGAAATTGACCCTCTGTTAAATTCTGTGTGGTACCTCAGGGAGTGAGGTAGGGAGCCCAGGCCTCTGTGTTGGCAATGCCTTAGTGGGACTCCATTGAAAGGCCTTGTCTGGGCTGTACCTTTTCAGTCAGAGGACTATTCTTGCTATAGCAAGGAATTTCTGTTCTTTTGCCAGTGTAGAATTCCTGGGAATTATAACTGATCTTATTTTAAAGGCAACTATGGGATGTATGTACATGCTGCACTCCTCCATTACTTGTATAGAAGTGAACATTGCCCAAAAGCAGTAGAACATCAATGTGGTGGTGCCTCAGAAAGGCCTTGATAGTATTAATATTGTCACAACTTTGCCCACACTCATGAGCTTTATTGGACAGCTGTATGTTTTTCCTAAAACTGGCAGTTTTCCCGGCGGCATTCTGAAAAAATACGATGTGAATTGAAGAAGGTATCTTGTCTCCTACAACAGATCTGCACCTGCTGTTCCCGGATCCACGTCTAGGGCCCACCATCACCCAGTCTAGCATCATCACACCCGGCTTTTGCCAGGCTGCCAACAGCCCATGTGCAAGGGCTGGCCTCTCCTGGCTGAGACGAAATGTCTTTCAGATCTTCCTCACAGTTAAGCTGAACCAGAGGTTATATTTCTCCTGGTATGTCTGCATTTGTCAAGGAAACTTCTCTGTGTTTATATTTATATTCTTATCCACGAAGGGGCTGTAATAGAAACAAAAGGCTGTTTTCTGTGGCTCTCTGAGGCTGCTGCATCACTTGTTGCTCCGGAGTTTCTGTGGGGACAATAGGTTTCGCTCAGCTATAGCCAAGTTGCCTTCTCTTCCAATTTCTGTAGTTAGAAGGGGATGTATTTCTGTGACCAGGATGCAGAGATTGATACAAATACTTGGCTAATGAACATTTGTCAGATAAGAAAAATTAATTCTAACTTCCCTGATAATGAAAGGTGTACTTTGAGGGACTCTGTAATGCTAAACGCAGGCCCAGGAGAGAAAACAGCTGAATTCATTTTCCTATTGCTACAAACCTCCTGTGATTTTTGGGCAGGGCAGCTGAACCATGCCCTCCATCATACCGTGTCGTCCTCCCTGTCAGTTAAATAAGGATAAAACTATTAGTTCTGGCTACTTGGATGGCAAGCTGGCAGAGCACATTCCCCTGACTGCATGTGCCAGCTGTGCTGAGCAGGACAGCCCCCTCCTCTTATCTGTTGACTGGCTCCAGGGAACTGTCTGTGTATTAACATGTTGTGTCCCACAGCCTGAGAACAGCAGCCACATCCCTCAGCAAACAACTCCAAAAGGGCTTGACAGTTAAATAATTGCCTCTGCTGCCTGGCTTTTAAGAAATGAAGTGAAACTAAATGGGAGTTCTACAAAGTTTGATAGCCCTTCCACTCCGCTGGCATCATTCACGGTGGGCGTTCAAGCTTCCAGCCTAATGGGGATTTGTGAGAAGGCATCAACTCAGAAAAAGTGTCAACAGCATCACAGGTCAGACAAGGACATATTATTATGCACCTTTGAAAACACAGCCAGACTTCACATCTCAGCCCAGCATGCAGCAATCATTAGTTACCCTGCATAATCCTCTTGACCTATTTTTTTTCCCTTTCACAGTGGTCACATTTGAAAATATTGTCTAGAGCCGGTTGGGCTCATACAAAGTTGTTAATTGGGAGCTGTCTAGCTAAGAGGTAGCACAGAGGCAAAGTTCATCGTAGTGTGCTCAGTGTCCGGGCTGCAATGTTGAGCATTCCCAGGGAGGTGATAGCCGGGAGGCCCAGGAGGCTTTGTATCACCAGTATGCACAGGGACTTGATTCCTGTTGCTTCCACAGGAGCTGGGTGCTTTGAGTTATCTGGAATTAAGGATTTGACAGGATCTGGCCCGGCAGAAATGTTTGACTGCAAGAAGTGCTAATGGCATTAACCTACAGGAGGAGGAAAACTCTAGTTGGAACAATGGACCAGCCGGCGAGAGACTATACATCTCCATCCCAGAGAGCTGGGTGAGCATGGCCTTTGTCATTAGGGTATTTTTGAAGGGGTTGCCATCCTGGTTGCTTTCCCCTAAGGCTGGTGCAACAGATGTGCAAAGTATCACAGTTCACAGGCTCTGTGCGCTGAGGCTGTCCCTCACCACCACCTTACAGTAGGCTGCTCTCAGTTATCCTGGAGGAACGAGTGTAGGGTGGTCCTACTCCGGTGGTGAGATGTGAAAATGATCTGCAAACTTGGTATAGAGCCCTGTTACTTCTAAGAGATTTATTCTGCGTAATAACACCTAACACCATATGTCTGTTAAATTCCTTGAGGTGGTGGCCACAGATATGTAGATGAAGGAATTAGCATAAAAACTGTCTACAATACTTATTCCATTATTATACTATCAAAGTGCTTCATAGGCTCTAATGAATTCATCTTACAGCTTTTCTGGGAGCTAGGAAATTGTTATTCATCCCAAGTTTGAAGAAGGTAAATTGAGCTATACAGCAAGTAGTCCCAGGTAGTGGCAGAGTTAGATTGGTTTCCAGAAGAGCCAGTTCATACCACTGAGGTCACGGGAGATGTCCATCACTGAGTGGGAACCTGTGCCTGTGTCTCAGCTGGTGCCCTGTCTGCTGGCCGAGCTTTTATATCACACATATATATATCTGAGCATATATAACATTCAAGGGCACTTTTGTACATGTAGGTAGAATTGGATACTAAATTTCATGGGCTAATAATTGTCCAGAATGCTTTTCCTTGTTCCTCTGTCTGTAGAGCCCACCCAAATAAAAGGCAGACTGCAAAGCAGGGCTTTTTTTCCCCCCTCGACTGGGGAAAAGATCAAAGCTCTGGTTGTGATGGTGCTGACGGCATATGCCTTGCTTGCTTACCTGCAGTTTATGAAGGCACTGGCCTAGCAAGATTATTAGGTGTCAAATCTACTTCTACTTCATAAAAACAGTCAGGGGCGGCACTGTAAGTTTGGCGCACTCTTGTACGAACAGGCATGTTCTAATTAATTAGGTCAGGCTATATTCTGCAAGAGGGAGCTAGTGTTGGAAATCTTGCCTCTCCCTGTCATATCAGCCTTCCTGCCTTTTCCTGATGTCTCAGGGGCCAGAGGTTTATGTGCTGTTACCCTCCAGTCCCTGCAGGCATCTATAAACATTTGCAAGGCTTAATTTGGAGCTGAGGGTCATGAAGTGTGGTGCCTACACTGCAACACACAGGTGGTTAGAAATCGCTTCTCTCCCACTGTAAGGTTGAGTGCTTGTGGTCAGGAGTGGTGCATTTGGTGTATTTGAGGGATGGTGTGGGTGGGATCTTACTTCGTCCTTGCTCTTTGTGAAGCTGTTTCCTTGTCTGTTTTTGACCTGCTGTGACAGGACTGGGCTGTGTTAGGCTGCCCTGCATATTTCTAGCTTCATTAAATCCCTGGGTACTGAGTGCTACTGTCTGTGTGCTCTTTTGCTGTTCATTTCTGTAGGGATTTAGGGCAGAAGTGCTTTATGCTGCCGTCATCATCTTGTAAGGAGCAAAGAAGAAATACAGTGTATTCCCTAGATGCCCAGATAATCGTATCTTGACAGCATACTAATTAATCATCTCGTAATCAGGTAATTATTTCCCATGTAGCTGTCTAATTACCATTTAGTAGCCCAGACTTCAGCCTGCAAATAGCTAATATTCTTAAGTGAGGGTTTCAAAAGGAGAGGAACACAGTGGGCCATGAATCCTGGTGTAACTCCTCTCTCTTCCTTGAGTTACTCCTGGGATTAATTTGGTCTGCCAGTTCTTTTAGTCTTCTGAACCACACAGCAGCCCTAATTATTGCCATATTGGCAACAAGAAGACTACGACCAACTCCATTGCTCAGTGTAATGGCCTTAGCTGCTATACTACATCTGTTAATGTGCTCAGAAGTACATCCATATGTTGGCTTCCTATGAGCTCTTACTAACCTAGCAGATTATAAGCTTGAGCCATACTTTTGAGATCAATACACAAGATGCTTTTAAAAGGCAAGGTTATATATTAGAGCATGTTGAATATCTATGGTAGAGAAGAGATTTACTTGTAAGCCCAGGAAGACTGCAAAGATACGAATAACCAACTACAGTCAAAGCTTAATGTTCATACCTTGAGTGTGTTTTCACCTCTACCTTCAGCTGGTTTACTTATGCTTTAGTTAGGTCTTGCAATGTTTGTGATGTGTCTTGAGTGTGTGTCTGTGCGCGCATGCGAGTCCCGCTTCCATTCATCAAAAAAATAGACTCATTCAAAAGTTTTAACCACATTTGGAGGAGAGGCAGGAACCTCAACAATATTAAACTCTTATGTTTTATAAAAATAGGCTTTTGTATGGGTATACTTAAAGCAAGACAGGCCTTCATTCATGTGACTTTACCAGTGTAAAAATGATTTAATACATCAACACTGTTCCCATATGTGAAAGAAATCAATCTAGGCTGATAAAAGGCACTTTCCCACTTGTGGAGCTGCCTCTTGGGCTTGTAGCATTATTTAGGGGTAGGTGTTTTGGGTTGTTAACTGTGTCCCACAGTATCTGTGTCAAAGTCATAAAACTAATCCTTAAGACATCAGAGTCCAGCTCAAATGGCACACAAACACCTACCACAATGTTGGCCATGAACACATGGAAGAGTTAATATTTCCCATTTTTTTAAAGCTGCGTGACCCTAACAAAGAGGTAACGCTATGTCTTTGTGTCAGATTTACCCCAGACAAATTGTGGCAATTGTCTCATCCTTTTTAGGGCTCGGTTGTACCCAGCTACCTCGTATGTATTTGCTGCATTTGCACCTTCAGCTTTGCGTTTCTATTCATGTGTCCAGACCATCAGACCTTTGCCCAGCCTCAGGATGGCCTTGCAAACACTCTGAGGAACTGGAGTGTGTTTGATTTTCCTTGGTTTGTTTTCTTTCCATTATCTATTTTCTTTGTGATAAAGACTGCTGTTGTTGACCTCAGAAGTGCTCTGATGGCGGAGGACACAAAAGGAGGAATGATCTGCAAGCTCCACTCTCAATAGCTGGCCTCATGGATCTTCTCCCTAGAGAAGCCAAGAGGAGGGAAATGGAGACCACATAAATAGCAGGGACTCTCCAAGAACATGTGCTGAAAGAAAAGCAGCTAAAAATAGTCTCTAAGGCTAAATGTGAATCATCTGGAGAGTAACTAGCAAAAGTTTCTGCGAGAAAATCCTGAAAAGAGGAAGCCATGTTTTCAGAAGCAATCATGCAAGCCAGAAGCAAATAAAGTATTCCCATGAAAAACTGCCTTCTCCAGTTATGCTGGGACTCAATCTCATTCTCACTGGTGCAGTTTTCAGTTAGGTCTCTCTCAGGATGGGATTCTTTTTCCAGATTTTGATAATGTTTCAAGAACTCGAGCTCCAGTGAGTGGAATCGTGCTTTGCGAGAACAGCCAGTCCATGTAATTTCTCTCTTTCTCCATGGTCAGGCAGTTCCCAAAAACATGGCAAGGTGGTAAAACTCTTTAAAAAATAGGTTTTTCCCTTTGCACCCCTTCTCCCGGTGCAAACGCTTATCCCCTCCTGTCTTCCCTCTGCCATTCATTCTTCCTTTTTTTGCCGGCTATAATCTGCTGCTGTGGGTTACCAGAGCTATTTTCAATGCAACATGTTTAATCCGAAATTGGAAAGTCTTTGTGAGCTGAGGTCCCAGTGTCATGTGATGAATATCTTAAATGCAGAAAGGGATCAAGGTGGCTTCTTAGTTACCAGCAGTTAACACAATCAATTGTGGTTTACTTAATTGCCATTTATACATGTCTTTGTATCTCCTACTAGGAAGAAGTGCGATCTAGAAATAAGATAGCTTATAAATAGCTGTAGTTTTGCTGTAGCACCAGGAGAAACTTCAGCTATAGTGCAGCTATAGTGTGTTCTGACAGGCATTGAGGAGGCAGATTGAAGCCTTTCTGCTATACAATGCTGGGCTACAAAAGCAGCATTAGGGCCAGCAGCCCTTGCTAGGCGGGAGTAGCTGATCGCAGATGCATCCCATAGCGATGTGGGGCAGCCTTGGCTTCCCAGAGCAACACACACCGTGCACAGCTGTCCCGAGAAGTAGCAGGAGGAGATGCGGTCCCACAGCCACACTGCTGTGCCAGAAGCAGGGACTGACTTGCAAGAGGAAGCCTGGACCTTCAGGCGCTGCTGCTACCAGTCCCTCAACTCTGTGGCCTAGCTTGGTGTGATTTTTCTCTGGGTGTCTTTCAACTTCTCTTTCCCATGATGGCATTTCTAGTTGAGGCACTAGAGAGAGCGCCAAGTCTAACGGTAAAGCTGTTTTCTGTCAAAGCTGAAATGTCCGATTTTGACAACATTTTGGCTCAGGAGAAAGGAAATTCTGTCTAACTTCCGAAGCCTCTCATTTTGATATCTTTCAGAGTGGAGAATGTCTATTTCATTTTGATTGGATTTTTAACAAATTTTTTTAATTGCATGAACATTTAAGAAAAGGATGGACCCACATTTTTTTAAAACATCTTTTAGTAAGAATTTTCACATTTTCTTATAATTCTTTTCAAGAGTATCTGAATTCCTCTCTCATAGTTCCTACTTCTAGCCTGAGGCTGGTGAAAGACAGGGCAGCTATCCAGCAAAGCAATCTAGGAATATAACAGGAACTATATTTCATCAGAAATTGTTCTTTTCCATTCAGAAGAAGAATGACTAATGCGTGGCACTTTTCTATTAGCTGTTAACAATGCTCTTAGTTTTTCCTGACGTGTTTAGAAGAATGCGACAAGAGCCCCAAGACATCTTCTAACAAAGAAACGTATCACTTGGCGTTTTTACAGCAAAGTGAGGCTTTTCTGGGTTACACATGTCAAAGCTAAGTAGTGGGTGTAACGTCCATTACCCACCAGAGAGGAAACAGAAGGAAACAGTCTGATAAAATTGTAGTGTTTTATTAGGCAAATTTTCCCATGTAAGGCTAAAAAATTGCTGCCTGCTGAATTTATTCCAGACTTTGGACCTGCTTTTTAAAAAGCTTAAAGTGTGAACAGATAAGGAGTTAATTTACCTTCTCAGATTTAGACCTTCTGAAAGATTAATGGAAATTGTGAGTGGGAGAGATACATTTTTAATCATGCTCAGCGTATTTAATTGTAATCTTTGCCAGTCTTTGCTGTGGAGTGTGAACCCCTTCCCTCACCACTCACGGATTCACAGATTTGACAGAGTTGGAAGGGACCTCTAGAGATCATCTAGTCCAACTCCCCAGTTCTCTCTGCACACTCCAGGCACGTCCTAACTCTGCGGGAGAACTGGCTTCGTGCCCTGCCCTGTAGCTGCCCGGTTTTGGGAGAAGGACCCCGAGCTGCAGCAATCTCCATAACTGCTCTTGGTCTGGGCTGTGGGGACACTCTGATGCCACTTGGTGCAGAGTTGAGCAGACCCATGCTCCGACTCAGCCTGAAACTGTAGTCCTGCAGTGGGGCTTGCTTTATGCTGGGATATCTCCAGGAAAGCTCCGAATGGAGAGCCACTGAATTAAGAAGCTATACAGGTGTCACGGTTTAACCCCAGCCAGCAGATAGGACCACGCAGATGCTCGTGCAGTTCTCATCCTTCCCCTAGAAGGTCAGGGAGAAGAGGGAGGAAAGGAGGGGAAAGGGAGAGGAAAAGGGAAAAAAAACCCTCTGAGATAAGATAAAGATAGTTTAATAGAAACAATAACAGAGAAGGAAAATAACAATAATCATAATGACACAAGTTCACTCTCACTGCCCAGTGAATTGGCACCGTCCCAAGCAGTGGTCACGGTTCGCCCCCCCCGGCCACCCAACCCCCAGTTATATACTGAGCATGACATCTATGGTACAGAATATTCCATTGGGAATTCCATTGTTCTGTCTATGCTTCTTCTCAGCTTCTATGGGAAGCTGAAAAGAGCCCTTGAAAAGAATAAGCATTGCTTAGCAACAACTAAAACAATATGCATTATTGACATTCATTTCACAGCAATCACTAGAAAGAAAATCAACTCTTTCCCAGCTGAAACCAGGACAACAGGCTTACTATATTCCTAAATATCATGGAGAGAGGGCTACATCAGGCCCAACTGTGCAGTGATTTGACCTAGAAGCTGAGCTTTGGCTGCTTGAGTGTGATGTGCCTTCAACATCTGTATGTAAAGAAACATGAACTGTCTCAGGTGTCTCACTCCCTGGAGTGGCGATAACTAGTGTTATTAACAGATTATCATATTATTTGATGAACTGTTCATGCTTTTGAGCTGAATGATGAAGCTGGTTGAAGGCTTCATGCCCCAGAGCTAAATGCAAATGCACTGCCAGGAGCAGGCAGAGGAGCGGTTTATTCTTTTCCTTCCAAAATGTGTCTCTGGAAGTATAAAGAAGTGTGAAAACCTATATGCAAAACCATAGTTATCTTCCCTCGGTGCTTCCTTGACCTTATTGCCTCCTTTTGCTTCCCACCCTCCTTTAAAATGCTGTTATTTGAAATCAGAAACCGAGGCCCTACTGGGAAGATATATTCAACTGGTTTACTGTAACCACACTACACATGGTCTTGTACGAGGAGTTCATTTTAAGTTACAAGAGGAAAGAGGAGGTTTAAAGTATATCCTCCCTGAAAACTCTAATCTTTTAAAGGTTTGACCCTTCCTACTTTGAGCAAGGCTCATCATTAAAATTAAGGGTCTGTAAGTTTCCATTATTGCAGAAATCTGAATGTTGGAGATTCATCTAGTTCATGATTAACTAATAGGAAAGGGCAGGAAATATTTTTTTCTGTACCATTAAAGACTGAAAGATAGTGAAAAATGTCCCCTGTCCTTTAGTCATTATCAGAACTGGTTTTGATCCATAGAAACAAACCTAAAATATAAAAATTATCTGTCAGATCAGTCATCCTGATGATTCTGAAATGCTTTGATCTAACTTCCATAATGTAAGCATTTTTACTGTAATCAACTTACCTGTAGAAACAAAGATTAATGTTAAATGAGGAAACTGAAGTGTGCTTGGGATTGGCTGTAACATAGGAGCAATGGAAAATGGGATTCTTAAACACCTATTCATCTCTTCTGGTTTTGTGCAGGCTTCCATGACCTCTGTGAACCTTTTCCATCTTAACACCACTAAGATACAGACTAGACATTAACACACTTAACACGTTATGAAAGGGACAACAAATTCCAAAGGGCAGAAGCCCAAAGTGACACCTGTTGTACTGGTTTGAGAGGTAGCAGAGAGGTGGTATTTTTGCAGATAGGCAGTTTGGCTTCTGCTGCACTTCAGACTTTTGTTTTCCTTTCATCTGGCCATTTCTTGCTCTGTGCAGCTTCATACATCTTGTATTTTGGACAGTGAAATCTTTGGGATAGACCTTGTGAATTTGTACCAGCATCTGGCATCACGAGACCTGACTGTCCGGGATTTGATGCCATAATGCAGAAGTTTATTCACATATGTTACTGCAGCAGCTGATTTTATGAATTCCCTTTGTTTCCAGATGTCAAGAATCTTGCAACTGCAAGTCATAAAAATTTGGCATAGCAGATTCTTATAGTTGTTCAGAAATAACTGATTCCACTGCAGACTTCAGCATCAAACCTGAACACAGACTTCAATCCTGCCATCATTTCTGTGAACTCCTCTGAGCAGCTCAAAGCAGAGCAGTGAGACAGAAAATGTGTTTGTTTCAAAAGCGAGACTAAAGTAGAGAGCTTGTTACAATTCCAGATAGAAACTGTTTTGTTAATAAACAATATTTCAAACTGGTGAAAGCACTGCATGGAAGTTTAGCTTTACCTGAATCAAAGAAAATGATGCTGTTTGCAGCTCTATGTGATGCTCGTGGCTGTCAGTGCTGGAAGCTCCTGTTGAAAGGAGCATTTGATTAGGAATGCCTGAGCCGGGGTGAGATCTGGAGGCTTTGGAGTCTGCCCCGGGTGTCTTGGCAACGATACACAGCTGAGAGCCCTCATCAGCACAGACTCCGAGCGTGTCCCAGGTCTGGCTTCACATCCCATTTGTGAGAAGGCAAGAGAGAAAACTTAACTGCTACCAAGACGGGCTTAGAGACTCTGCAGTTCCCTATAGAGACTTCCACAGTCATTCTCAGTGAGTATAATTTTAAATTAAGGAATGATAAATTTTCCTCCCTCAGAAAGCACCTTTTGTTAAGTGTGTTTTAGATGAGGGATGTAAATCAAGCTAAAAGCCACAGTTAAAATATACAGAACTCTGCTTTCAATTACTGTGAAACTATTCTACCTAGCTATTAACTGAATGGCACAAGACTGAAGGAGATGAGTCTTAGAAATGAGTCTTACAGACTGGGAAAGCAGAGCCTGACCCTTCCCCCTCTGTCAGCTTTTTTCTTTTCAGGAGAGAGCCAGTTGCATTGTGTGTGCAGTGCTACCTACAGCAAAGCTGTCTGCGGGAGAGGGGAGCTGGGACAGCCTCCCTGGGGTCCTGCGTGCCTTTTGTGGGCTCTGCAGATCCCTTCTCGTGCTGCTGATGCCACAGAGTAGCCTGGCGGTGCGGCGAGCAGCAATCCGTTTCCGCTCTTTATGCGCTTAAGACAGATACTGTGATAAGGCAGCAAT
Organism: Limnodromus scolopaceus; assembly: GCA_028565335.1. NCBI lineage: Eukaryota > Metazoa > Chordata > Aves > Charadriiformes > Scolopacidae > Limnodromus > Limnodromus scolopaceus. The sequence continues at coordinate 33,118,322 of JAOXNO010000003.1, forward strand.
GTTTTGAAGATGAGAACTTCAGCTGCATCTTCTAAGATGTCTGTTTTCTTATGCAGAACTAGAATGTGCAGTGAGTTCTTGTTCCCGCCGAGCTTTTCCGCTTTCTGAAGTGTTTGTGTTTGCTTTTAATGGAGTAAAAAGTGATTGTGGAAATACAGGCCCTGCGGAGGTATCCCAAACCAGAGGAGAGGGCACGGTTGTGGTTGTATGACTGGTTTAGGATAGGGGTGTCTGCATTCATCCCCAGCCTCTGTCACAGCCTTTCGGTGTGACCTCGGGGAAGGAGCTCATCTCCCTGTGCACTGTAGCTGCCGCTGTTACAGCGGGCCCCCACGCAGCTTTCTCTCTCTGACGTGTGTCATGCCTGCGTGGGCTGGACGTGGGGTGGGTGGGCATGACTGGCTGGTTCCGTGCTCATGGCAACCTCTTCCCATGCCTTTGATGCAAACGGCAATCACTGCAGGTATGACTGCACTCCTGGTTTCAAGCAGAGATGTGCACGGACAGTGGAGCATCCTGTGAAGAAGCACATTCGTGTGAAGGACGTGTTAGTGTAGAGCCGAGAGACTCTACCAAGGGCTGGGCTGGCCACAGTCCCTGCAGGGGCTAGCCGTGGTCCTCTAAGGAAAGGCCAGGGCGGTGGCGTGGCTCCCTCATCTGCAGTTCTTTCCCAAATCAGTTGCCTAAAACTCTATGTTGAGGAAAGCAGCTTGCAGCAATGCAGAGAGCCCAGGCGGCTCCTGCGCGGGGGGATGACTCATGGAGCTGCCTGCGAGATGAGTGTATCTGCTTGTCATTCAGCGAGGGGCAGGGACCGCTCTGTGCCACCCATCCTGATACGGCAGCACTTCCCAGCAGCTCCTTTTGTGGTGTTGAAGGAGATTAGTCACAGAGTACAGTGAGTGAAGAATTCAGATCTGCTCCCTTGGGAATCGGGAACACTGCAGAGGGAGGAAGAGAAGTCAGGACTCGATTTATCGATGCTCTTTGATCGGGCAATCCTACAAATGCTTTTTGTGGGGAGGACTGTGAGTTTAAAGAAACTTAGTTCAAAAGCTTCACACATCTGTGGTAACAGCTGACGGTCGGGCCAGATCCTTGTAGCTTTGGTTCCTTGTTTGAATGAATGCGTAGTTCAAGTAGGGGCTGTCGTACTTGAATGGCGGCCAGAGGAGACTGCTGCACCTCATCAGCTCTCCTGCTGTCCAGAACTGCTCACAGCAGGGTGTCTGTGGGAAGCCAGCTGTGGCTCAGTCTGTAACCACTCTGGCTGAAAAGTGACAAGGATTTGGCTGGCCCCGCTCTTATCCACTTCCAGTATCGTTTGGGAGATATCAGACCAGAATCTTGCCATTTAAATCAGCAGAGCTCACTGAAGTCAGCGCTGGGATGGGACATCCTAGTTAAGAGTCTGACCTGTCATTGTTTAGGAAGGAATATAAGAGCCGTGGCAGGTAGGAGATGTGTCCCTTTGCTCCCTTGGGCGGAGGGTGGTTAAGTTCGCTTATGGGGGACTCCTTGTGTGCAGTGTGTTATGGATTAGATGGTTTGGACTTTCAGGGCCTCCTGCCTTGGTGAGATACTGAGTCTGTGCTCTCCATGGCAGTATCCCTGTGAATGTTCCTGATTACTCCCTTGTGACGACCTCAAGAGTATAGTATTGCTTGGTTTTGAGTTGCTGGGCCTGTTCCCACAGAAAACTGCTACGTGTCACACAAGTAATCTAGGCACCTGAGCATCTTCTGAGACTCTTCCTGCCTTAGAAGTGCCAGTTACCACTGAACTGTGCTTCTGCCGTGACTGATGGAGAATCATCCTGAGAAAGATGTAGAATAGATCACATCCTTATCATGTCTTGTCCCAATTCACTGTAATACTTGTTTCCTACAAGGTTGCTTAGGGATTCCTAACCCATTTTTTCCCCTTAGAGGAAAATGTGATATTTTAGTAACAGAAACCAGTGTGGATATTACTTGCTCATTCCAGATTCCCGCAAAATGTGATTTTTCCTGTTTGTTTCCCTCATTCATCTCAGTGTGTAAAACGTGCTCCACAAGGAGACTGTCCACAAGCACAGAGAAAGTCCCCTTTCATCTGTGCCTCCCTCGTGCCTCATGAAGCGTGCTCGTGTTGTGCTAAATAAAACATTAGCCTTGGTCAGCTCAAGCTTGGACTGGTCTGCTAAGTATTTAGGCCTCTCTGTCTCTCCTCCCTTTATCTTCCCTCTCCTTTCTTTCTGTTCCTTCCTCTATTCTCCAATAACAGTGCCACCTAATTAGGTCATGGATTGTTTCAAACTCAAAACCTTTCAGGAGGTTTTCCAGTAGCTGCGGGTTTTGTTACTCAAAGCCACTTGTTCTGCTTGCCCAGCTTTCCTGCTTTGTGCCTCTCTTAACTGCTCCTAACACTGAAATATTTCTTATTCATGTGGCTGCGGCAGTAAAAGACATGTTAGCTCCATAACATGCCGCTAGTGACTCCTCAGGGAGCTCCCAAAGAAACATTTTACTCTGACATAAATTTGCTTTTCTGCATTCCCTACTGTTTTATTAATAGGGATATTTTCATGAGAAGATTCTCACATGAAGCCTTCTGCAGCTTCAGCTGCTGTTCCTCCCTGGAGCCCGAGCACTGTCTCTTGGTTGCACAAGCCGTTGGGAGCCGCATCTGGGTAACGACACACACATTGCTGCTTTCAGAGCGACACCCGCCAAGCAAGGGGTCACCAGCACATGTCGAGACCTGGGAATACGGACTTGAAATCATATGAAACAGACCTAATCCATGGTCTGGTTTGCCCCAGATTTTACTGTATCCAGACACAAAGGTTTCATTTACCTACCATGAGGTGTGATTTTTCAGTTAAACTATAAGGAGTAATTCCAAAGGAGATGCCAGTCAGTATAAGCAGGAATAGTGGAACTGGATTTTTGGTATCTGTTACCAAAATCTAGGAAACACCAGGCACCTCCAGTTCAATCTGCAGCCAGAAGTCTGTGAGAGGATGAGCTGGAACTAGATGCAGACCTTGCAGTGGGTATTTGTAGGAGATTCCTACCTGCTTCCCTCCAAATAAAGTACAAATTGTCTCCTGATCTCTAATCCTAGCTTTGAAACATGCAGTCTAATACGTGGTCCCAATTTCTGATTGTGAATTATGGTACCGCTGAATAATCTTAATAGCTATATAAATATCCAGACCTTTTAAAAATCAGACGAAAGAAGGGCTGATAATTGAGAATTATTAAAAATATTTCAACTTTTTGTCAGAGTTAATTGAGAGCAACCTGTTGCCACCACACACAGCACAAATTTCAATTAGGCTGATGGTAGAGCTGGTCACAGTAGCTGAATCTGGCCTGTAACAAATTGTTAAGGGAAGTCTTTCCTGTTTCAATCATTGAACCTTATTAAATCAATTTCATACAATGTTTTAGTCATTGCCTTTCATTCATGCCCAACTAAAGCTGCTTTTTCATAGCAATCAGTGGCAGTTGAGTTTGCGTACTGGATATAACAAGACTGGCATTGCCTGGTCACATACTGCGTAAGAGACTGTCCAGAAATTCTCATCTTGGGGTCGGCTGTAAAAAGAGGGGCAGGAGGTGCTTCCCACTTCTCCGCCAAGCAAGGTACCTGTGCATCCAGGTGAGATGGTGGTATCTAAGTTCTTAGCCTTAGAAAATACTTCACCTGGGGTATTTTTATAACACTTTTCAAGGCGAAGATCACATATAGCTATGGAGGGACCACCCTGGCTGCTTTTTTCCTGTGCTGTTTTTCTATGTTGCTTGCTAAACGTGGCTTAGTAAAAGAATTGAAAGATGCTGGAAGATGAGAAATGAATGAGGGAGACAAGAAAGCTACATGTAAAGGAGGTAAAAATCAGAGAGCAGTTTTACAGTGCAGTTAGAATGTCCCACATCTGAGCACCACTCCTGTCTCAAGAAATGTTGCAAGGTAGGTTATTCAGTAAACTGCCTGGACTAGTAGACAATGTCTCTTTTTATGGTGCATTTTTGCTCAAATTTGTATCCAAGGTTTTTTTGTGCCACCTCTGATTTTTTAGAGGTTCACCTCTTATTCCTTAATCACCTCAAGCATTAAAACCCAGTGAGAATTTGGAGGAAGTCAAGAACTTTGAACTTAGCCTCTCCTGCTGTCTGGGGTTTAAATGGGTCAGCCTGCAGGAGCTCCTTGAGATATCCTTTTCAAGCAGGACATCCTGTCAATTTTATATGGAAATAACAATTGTCCTGATCTCTTTTTTTTTTTTTTTTTTAATTGCTTCATCTCCCTGCTGCCAGCAGCACATCAGAAATCAGGGATCCAGGTTCACCTCCTGGAGGAAAAGGCATCCTGCCAGGGAAGTAGATCTCAGGTCTTTATAGAAGGAAGTGTCACATTACCAGCTGATTAAACAGGTCTGATAAAGCCTAAAGCATAAAGCACTGAGCCCGAAGTTGTAATCCAATAACTGTCTTAAGAGGAGCCTGTGTAGCCATGGAGGGAGCTCCCAGGTGACGACAGTGTCTGCAGCCTCAAAGGAGAGTCCCCTGGGCCTTGTGCATTCCTCTGGGTTTCAGGTGGCGAAACTCAGTTGTTGCTGTTCCACTTAAATTGCACTTTCCAGAAGGGGTGAGAGGGGAATGGATCACACAGCTCAGAGCATGCTCAGGTTATTTAAAAGGGTGATGGCTCTGGCTGGGGTACCTTTAGCTCCAGCTATGCAGGCATCCTAACAAGCCCAGCAAACTGCAGCTGGGTAGTGAATTGGTGTTCACATCTGGACGCGGGGCTGTGGAGCCAGGTACCAAGAGGCACTGGTGGAGACTGTCTGTCTGCTCACCTGTAGTCTCAGTCTCCAGGGTGCCTGTGCCAATAGTTGCGTGGTGCTGCTGTGTGGAGGGGCTGTGCCACATCTGTGTGAACGCCTGGAATATTTTAGGGCTTTAGAGTGGAATTAAGTGTCTGCATTCAGGCAGCTGAAGCCAGTCTTCAGTCATGCTGGACATCAGATAGGAGTGACTGATGACACTGATCCGTCCTTGGGCTGTCAGTGCTGCCTCTGCCTGCCTGGGGCTGAGACACCGGGAAGGAAACAGAGAGCAGACACCCCACACCAGGGATAATTGACAGCAGGGGCCCTATATGGACACTGCAATTATTTCCTTCATTTTCCTTTCATCTAATTGTAAGATGTGTGATTGCCACAGGGGGGACAACCTACTGTTATACTGCGATTTGAGGAAGTCTTTGAACTTCTTTCTCTTGAGCTTTGGTCACCCAAATCTAAAATAGATGCAATTAAAACATGGGAGAATTGAAAAGGTGTGGAAGACAGACATGTAAGGCTGGTCTGAGCATCCTCAGAGCCAGCTCTGCAAAAAGGGTGGAAGAGGGAGAGGGCAGGTTTATCTCTGGAGTGAAGGACACTTTACTACTGCATGAGATCTTACTCCAGGCTCGCAGTTTCCCTGTTGTTTCCAGACAGAGCAGTTGTATCTGCAGGACAGGTATGAATGCAAACCCTTCTGGCAGAGCTGCCACTCAGCCATGTTATCTGAAGCATTTACTCCATATCTGTTGCTATTCACAAATGCATGAAAATGCCCAAATGCAGAACAAGCATTTATTCTCTGTGAGCCTGAAAGATAAAAATTCTTCCTAGCAAGCAGGGACAAGCAGCATTCGGAGAGGAGTAGGAGCAAAGTGGTCTGGAAGGACATGCTTTCTGTTCCCCTTTAAGCTTGGTGGAAGGATGGTACCAGAAGTTCCCAACCCTACCTCCCAGCCTCGGGGAGACATTTGGCCTGCCTGGAGGAGCCATCGCTCACATCACTCAGCGCTGTCCTCAGGCAAGGCAACAACAGCACCTAACAGGGGAATCAATTCAAACCAACGGAGATGTTCATGAAGCATAGTTGGGACTCAACATGAGGGGACATAACAGAACGAGGATTCTGATGTCAGTAGAGTTTAGACCAGGCTTTGGCTGAAGTGCTGGTGCTCACTGTTCATTGTGGGCTGCCTGTATCTGGTAGCCAGCTTGCTTTAGCATATTTGGATGTCAAAACATCATCACTTTTCCCAAGAGCAGCAGATGAAAAATTGGTTTCAGCTGAGGAGCTCTGTGATGGTACTTTATTCAGGCTTTGGGGAGGCTTTCAGTTTTGAGGTTAGCTGTGATTTAATGATAAAATGCTAATATCACTTGGGAAGGAAAGACAATTGGTCCAGTCAGCCGCCCTCACAAATAACTGCTGTGATGTGTGCTTGGGAGCCAGAGCGCTGCTGTCGCTCCAGATCGCTGCCCACGGCTTAGTCATTTGTCTGAGCAGCAGTGAACAAAAACACAGATGTAGAAGGAAACACATCCTCTCTGCCATAGCAGAAAATTAATCATGTGAAATATTTTCTCCCCGTAGCTGCCCATTGCTCAGGGAGGAGGGAAGGAGTGAAGCCAAATGTGTGAGGAAATATATTACCTGGGTGAGGATAATTTTAGCCCTGTGCAGCTTCCATCCTAGCAAGGTACTTCATCAGAGTCCTGGGGGTAGCATTGCAAGAATGGGGAAATGAGCATCCAAGTTCTAAGTTTGTCATGTTTTTCTTGTCTGAGCGTGGCGAAATCACTTGGAAGTGGTTTTAGGGCTGCAGACCACCTATCCTGTATTCCTGCTGTTTAGCAAAGCCTTTAAGTGTTGCTTTGAGCTTTTACCACACATATATGGAACAGAAGCAATTAAAGGGTGGGAAGTGTCTGAACACCTTTAAAAGCCACAGCCTCTGTATGCCAGATTTCTCTGCAGTGAAATGGCAGTAGACCCTCTTTCTTTTCATGCAAGTATTATGAAATTACACTGACAGTATCTAATCCGTCTTGCCCTGGAACATCCTCCCTTGTTCTCCTACATTTGCCCCGCAGCTCCAGACAGCACCTCCAAAGGGTCAGTTGCTGAGCAAAGCTTCTTTGGCAGCATGGAGAGATCGGTGCAGCTCTGTTCACGGAACAGCAGAGTTGCAGGTGAGCAGCGCGGCCGCCTCTGCAGGCTCCCTGCACAATAACCCCAGGTTTCCCCATGTCCTTTCTGGTGCTCTCCATCTGAAAATGAGCTCCTGTTGGAATAAACTTGTGACATACAGAAACTATTGCAACGATCCCAGAAGAAAGCACAAACTACAGACGTGAAGTCCTGACTGCTTCCAGTTAAACACAAACAATAGGTCCATTTTACGTCAGCTGGCATTTGTCAAACTGTTATCACAGTTTATGTTTACCACAGTGTTCTTTTGGGAACCATTAAGATTGCTTGTGTAATCTAGTGAAATGGCGACAAGAATCTAATCCAAAATATTTGCATTGCTTACAGCTAAGGTTCACAGCACGGCAAGGTTGTTTCACCGTGTTGGGCTTTTGGAGGTGTTGGTGTAGTTGTGCTACAGGCACGGAGCTGGGAAGTAAAGACATGGCAGAGACAGAAGGTGACTGGGACCCCACACACTGGCTGAACTGTGCTGCTGAGGCTGGACTGCCTATGTCACATCTTCCCTCCTCACTGCTGCCCAGACTTTACTCTTTAAAAAATAACATTGAAAGTCTTGATTTTATTAAAGACATTTGCATTTGTGATGTTTATAGTATAGAACCAGATTTTCCTACTTAACTAAATCATGAGTTAATCCATTAATTTCAATAACAAAGCCTGATTCTGAGTTGATTTGCACTAGAGTAATTCCAAGTTAACAAAGCTGTAATCATTGAACAATCCCAGTTAGAAGAATATTTTTGGGTGCTGGAGGAGGAATAAAGCAAGGTGGATGGACAGGCATACCTTGCAGGTGGTCAGACATGCATGAATGCTTACAGACCTTACTCTGAAGCGGGAACATGAGGCTGGAACGAGCTTGTGGTTGTGTGTCTGCATATTTAGACAAACAGTAGCTTCACAGTTGAGTATTGTGGTTTTGTGTCAAAGCGGGAAGTTTGACAAAAAGTGCTGATGAAGGCCAGGCTAATATCCCGGTACAGACTAAAAATACATTGCATTTGTCATTGTGAACATTTGCACTTATTAATAGCCAATATTAAAAAAGCCCTCTGAGTCCATCTGTTACAGTTTCTGATTCAGGCGCTGAATGTTTGGAGGATTTGGTAGATTTTTGAACATTACTGCATTGGGAAAGATTTTTTTAGTTGCTTTTTAAATGATGGCAGAATTTTTCTGAAATTTGTTAAAACCGCTTTACTTGTTCAGGCCAATAAATTAGGACCAAAGCCTCACCATTACACCACTGCCTTGAACAGTGGCTGAGGAGTGCTGGGATCAGATCTGGACACAAGTGATGAATACAGCCTTATATCGGCATGGTTAGGAATGTAGCCACCCTTTATCAGTAAATCAAGGACTTGCATAAAACTCAGAGAGGTCTCATACCAGATGAATGATTAATAATACTCAGTTTTTAGATGGCCACTTGTGAAGGGGATAGCAAGTGCATACAAAATTTATATGCTGGGAAATCTATAAGGAAGAAGACCCTCAGATTTTTCAAGCCGATCACAGGACATCACTGTTGTGGGACACAAATCTAAATGACAGTGTGTGCATCTGGTTGTTAAACAATTATCTCTGTACGACTGATAGTTTGGTATGGAATTGAAGGGGCTGTACGCTGCAACCCCAGCAGCGTGACACAGAGCCTAAGGGAATCTCTTAATGTCACCTGCCCTTTGCAGGGAAGAGGCAGGACACAGACGGTCACTCTGGCTTTGAGGAGCCTGTTGCTGTATTAAAGCTGCCATCGCTTGTGTTGTTCCAGGCAGCGAATGCATTTGAGGGTGAGCATCTCTTATCAGTGGTTCCCATGCTAGTGACTGGTTTGTCCTGTTGATTGACAGCTGTGATAATGAGGTTATTGTGAGGAGGCAATCAGTGCACAGAAATGTTTTTATGTCTTGTGCTCTGGGATCTTGGGCTTTGTGTCCCGAGAGGCTCTGTCTCTAGTTGGCTGGGCCAGAGCAAAGGGCAGAACATGAAATGACTGTACAAGAAAAAACTCTGTTGCTTTCTTATCTCTGCATTAGGTGACTGGTTGCTACAGCCCTTGTAGAGTTGTTTGCTGTAGTATCAAGACAGAGTTTTCTAAGCCTTTTAATGTACCTTTGGAGTGAAAATACCTGGGGAGCAAGGCAAGTCCATTAGTCCCTATGAAGAACTGGTGTTCGTAGATGCTCCATTTCTAAGTAAACCCCCTTTGCTGCTTGCTCTCTCAATGTTCACTGAACTCTGTTGATTAGCTCCTGGTTTCCATGCAGCTGGCTTATCACTGTAAAATGCTGTTCCCCTGGGGAGCCTCGCGTTTGGGTTTTGGCTGATACCAGAATAAAATACTGAGAAAAGGATCTGACGACTGGGCAAGGGTGGCGTGGAGGAAGAGGGCATAATTTTGGTTGCAAGGTTTAGCAAAAAAGTTTTCTGCATGTGTCTTTTTTATTCTCTGTTTTCATCTCACTGGAGATGTGGAAGGTTGTTTTCGAAAGCACCTCTTTCATCATCCAAAAACCACTTTTTCTTTCTCTCTTTCCAATGATCATCCCTTTATTATGCATCTGTGAGTTGCAAAAAGAACCCAAACCAGCAGTGGGTAGCAGCTTCTGTTTCTTAGGGACAAGATTAAAATCCACCAAAATGAAATGTCATGGAAAGTATTGAGTTGTCATCCTCTGGTGCTACAGAAAATTGACTTGCTGTATGTTCCTGCTGCGGTGCAGAGCTGATGGGAGTACCTGGCTTGCTAGATTTCAGTATGAATGTAAACGGGTGCTGAATAGGAACCACAAATGACAGAGCTAAAGGAATGAGCTAAGGATGGTCCAGGTTGGAAATCAGATCATTTTGATGTCTATACCGAGTTGTTAAGGCTAGAATGCAATTCATGTTTCAGCTGATAAGACTGTCCATGTGTGACTTTTAAATTAAAATCTGTATGTTTCTTGCTGAGATTGGACTTCTCTCTCTAATATCCAACCATGCATCTGAAATGCTTTGTAGGCATTATTTATAGAAAGTAGCGGGGGTTTTCCATCCATATGTTAATATTTTGGTGGTTGCTATTTTTTAGCCATATCCAAGGATGAAAATTCTGTCTCTGGACAGAACTAATGGTTGAGCCCATTCCTGACTTTCTGTATGACCCAAATTAATCCTGAACTAGTCATATACGTATTTGCAGCAGCTGCACCTTAGACTGAGATGATTTTATGAATATTAGTTACTGAAACATGCTTAACCTGACAAGCCAGCTCCTCTGCTCACAAATGTTGCAGTCTCTCTCAGACAGAAGGAACTGAAAACATCTGGTTCCTCATTTGGTGAAGTGAAGAGCCAGGGATCTGCTGAAAAGTGAAAGATAAGGAATTCAGCTGAGTGCCACAGCATCACCAAAGTGCAGAGTGACAGGAAACAGACCAGTTCATGTCTCTCTTGTATCCATGATGACTTAGGGACTACAAGGGGCTGGGATGTTGGGGTCTGTCACACTGTGCTGTCACCATGCAGCCACAGGTGACAGTGGAAGATGGGAGCTCAGCTGGGCTGGCACTGCAGAGCACCCAGCAGATTCCATGAGCTCCTGCTGCAGGCAGATCCGCACCAACTGAATCTTGTGAAAATGGTCAACCACAGCAAACAGTTCAGCTCCTGCACTTTATACCTTCTCATCCTTCTGTCAAACAACTCCCTTCTTAGCCTTCATGGAGAGACCATAGCTGTCAGTGCCAGGAGACTCAGTCAAGGCCACCTTGTTCCTGATGGCTGTGTTTTCCCTGGTGACAGCCAGCTTGTGGCGTTGGTGGCATTTGGCTAGATGACCAGCTCTGTTTAAGGAGCCCCACTTACTAGATATGTGCTGCATGGAGACGGCACTAGAGTGGTAAGACAGAGGTGGTTAATGGCCTCAGCTGCAACTTTCCAAACAAATAAAACTTTGATGTGCAGTGTAATTTAACTGATCTAAATCATATACAGTCTGGGGGCCTGGGATGTATCAGGACTCTTAACTAAATGACATTTGCTGTGGCACAGTTTGGCATCTTTCAGGGATAACAAATGAAAAAGGCTTTCTTTTAGCTTCCATGTCCCTCCTCTCCCCAAGTTTTGCTGTTTTTCCTAACTGTATGCCTACCTCATTCATCTGCTAAAAAACAGGGCTGGAGACAGGAGCTTGTAGATGAGTAGATGGTAGATGAGTGTGCAGAACCTAGAGGGTGCTTCTGTGGCCTTCTGAGAAAGAGACCATGAAGTGCAGCAGAAAATAATATCTATGTTGCATTAAAAAATGAACATTTTTATCAGAGTTTTCTTTTGAGACAGAAAAGCGTCCAGTTTAGGACAGAAAAGGGAGGATCACATATCCTGCAAGCTCCAATCCATCATCTTATGTTGCATGGTCATGTTATCAGTCTAAACACTGTCCTGGATCTCCAAATCTCCATAAGCACAGATGTGCTTTGGGCACAGTGGGCTCATTGTCCCAAGAAAAATCGAAGGGAGGTCTTGAGTGATGTCTTGTTATATAGATGTTGCTGCTAAAAGCAAATTCTCTGAGCAAGTATGTGCAGATTGTTTCTGTTATTGATTGCCACAGTCTCTGCTTCATTGAGACCACATGGTCCACTTTGTTTTTGTAGCTGCCTTTTATTAAAACTGACAAAGAGGTATCAGCGTTTGAAAAGATGAGTCTTGAGAGTCCCCTGGGCAGCATTTTCATGCTGTAAAGTGATACTGGCACATTTGATCCACAGATGCTTTTAACACACTAATAAAACAAAAGCCTTCCTTCCCAGGGTGGTCTTCTACACTACAAAGCTTTCTGGTTTTATCCATGCTTAATGGGCCAGACCCCAAGAAATGGAGAGAATTTGCAATTCCTCCTGCCATAAACTGTGCTCCCAGGATTTGGTCCTGTGCTGTAAACTGCAGAGAAAAATTTCTATGGGTATAGTTTTTCAGGGTATATTTTGCTGCTTCATTGAAGACTCATAATGTATTTTATATTCACATGGGTTATCTGTATTGGTTTTCAATATTCCTGATATCAGCAGTTGGAAAGCCTTCATCCTTATTTCTGGTGACCAGCATTTATAGTTCCTACTCCTCTCCTTTTCTTGTAGTACCTAACTTCATAGAGAGCCAGTCAGAACTCTATTTTAACACACAAACCAGAAGATTTTTGGTATGGCATTATATTTGAAGATATTGAAAAAAATTCAGATCTGAGGCATTTCATATTAGGACCTATCATGAGTGGAAATGTTTGACCTCAATCTGTCTATGCAACAGCTCCTGATCTGTAAAATGGAAATACCATCTTCTCTCATTTTGAAGAGGCTTTATGAAGATGAATTAGTCTTTGCAAAGCACTCAGATGTCAGTGATGAACACCACAGAAAAGCTTGGGGGGAAATAAATAGTTCTGTCTGCATAGCAGGCTGTTAGTAGTAGCCGTAAATAAAGCATGAAGCTACACTTTGATCAAGGAGACTAAAGCAGATATTGAATACTTGCTGATAAACCGAGCACCATCCAGCCTGTGTCCTGAACAAATCCAGACCAGTGGGAAATAGCATGTGATTGTATGATTAAAGAGACTTGTTAATGTAGACAAGCAATAGGACCAGAGTGAAGTTGCACCCGTGAGGTCAGAACAGGCTTTGCATTGCTTTAAGATGCTCTGTTCATCAACCTTGCTGTTAGCTGTGTGCCATGTGCGAAATATTAGCCACTGGTTAGCATGAATTATTCTTGTCCTGGCCAGCTGATTCTTCTTCTTTTCCTTTCCTCTGCTAACAGGTTATATTATTCAGTAGTGGCTAAAAGCTTAAAACCATGTCATAAAAACATGCTCAGAGCTGAAACTACCGAAAGGTGTGTTCTTCAGCCAGCAGCCTCTTTTACAGACCACGTGAAGCAGAATCCAGCAGAGCTGCACATCCATCAGAGAGGCTGTCAGAACCCCTTGATCCATCCACATCTTCAGACTCCTCTAAGTCCTGGCCAGTTGCTTGCTCGGGTAAACCAGTCAATAAAGCCTACTGTCGCTGCAGCCACACTGGAGACAGCTGAGTAAATGAGTTTGTGTCTCTTTGGTGCAACATGGAGCTGCTTGCCTTGGTGGAGCTCTGAGGTGGCTGAGGGTTGCTCACTCTTTCCTTGCTGTCTTCCGTGCTCTTACGTGCAAAGTGAATGTATCCATGCCCTCAGTCTGTGCAGTCCTCCCAGGCCATTTCTGAAGGGCAGGCTACATATTTTTCACTTCAATTTGTTCATGTAACCTGTTGTTTTATTTTGATTGTTTAATATTGAGCATTTTGACAAAGGCTAAATAGAATAGATTCTGTGCCTGGTGTAATGCTTTTGACAAAGGTGCTTTAATCATGGATCCACAGCTACTATTATGAGACACTTTTACAGCTTGATATGAAAAACCTAATGATACAGTTGCAGTGATGAGTGAAAAATAAACTGCCTTTCAGAGGCTGGTGCATATCCTGTTCCATTATATGGCCTTTGGATTCACAGTTCTTGGCTTACTGTCCCTCAGGCTTTTTGAGAGGAACACAGAAAATCTCCCCAAATGCAGCCTCATTAAGCAACAGAAATGTAACCTACTGATAGCAAAGAGCTTGCGAGTAGCTCATCTCTAGAGAGGGCGATGGGTAAGTCCTCTGAAATGTCTTTATGCTGTAATTGCATGCAGCAGAGTTAGGTCCAACTTGATTATAAGCCCAAGGAATTGATGCTAATGGGCCCTCAGCCAGCCCCGTCCTGCCTTCAGTGCTCTCGTCTGGGCAGAGACATTCTATTGCGAGCTCTTCACTTGACCCGTGCTGTTTGATCTGCCCGGCTGCCCGCTGTACTCCTCAGGATAGTGTACAAGCAAGCACTCTGCTCTTATTAATGTTAATGGGGATCACAGGGAGAGCAGACACCCATGCTCTGCCCGTGGTGTAGAGTCTGAAGAGCTGCTTCCTTCAATTGCTAAAATAAGCCTCTCTGCAGACATATGGGGGTCTTGTTTTTTGGGAGTGGGAGCAGGGGTTGAGCTGAGCCTGTTCCACCCAGAGCAGTGTTTCCTGGCAGCTGTAGTGTGGAGCTGACCTCCTCACCTCGTCCAGGGATGTGGGGATTGGGAAGGCAGGGAGAAAACTGCAGAAACTGCTTCTTCCCCTGCCACAGGCTTCAGATCAGCAACTCCACGCTTTTCCCATGTTATCCTATCTTAGCCTCCTCCTGACTTCCCTTTCAAACAAGTCTTGGGGACAGCTTGTAGTCGGGAGAGAGTTCATTCAGCACTCCCTCTGTCCCCTTTTCCCTACCTCAAAGTTTGTCTTTGCCTATTGGGATTGTAAGATCTTTTGGGCAGGGGACTATGTGCTCCCTGTGTTTCTGCAGAAACTATCTTAATTAGGGATCATTCTTGGTTTGTTCTGTCATAGTAAAAGGGATTCATAATAATACTGCAGTAATTCACACCAGTCTCATTGCATTTGCTTCAAAGGAGGCACTCCAAAATAAGATGAGAGTAGATGAGAAGAAGATCAGACCAGCTGTAATTACTAGTCTGCGATACCTCATTTTGAAACAGAGCAGTTATGTGCATTAGTAACTTGGCCGGCTATTATTGTAGGGGAAAGACCCACACAAAAGGTATTTTTACATAAGTATCTGTACAAAATAGCCACTGATATTCATCAGAGAGAGCATGATTAAAGGCCCTTGAAGCGTGATTGGAGTTGCCAGTTTTCATGAGATAATTAAGATGAGGGTTTGGTATATACATTCTGGTGATCTCATTATCTTCATTATTAATTAGTCTCTGTTCTTCGCATTTCATCTCCAGTTTCTTGTCATTAGGGTGACTAGCCTGTAAGCAACGCGTTAGCGAGATTCAGAGGAAGGATTCTGCCTCTGGAACAGTATAGGAGGTGCCAGCCTTTGTTCAGAATGGCTCCAGAAGAAATTGCAGCACTTTGTACAGGATCAGCAGGTTGTCCTGCCATAAATCCTTTCAACAGTGATCCCTGCCTGGCGTTTCCTGGCCGGGAAGCCCTGGTTTCGGCAGGCACTGTGGCTGCTCCTGCAAGTCAGCAGTGATTGCTATTTAGGCATGCAGCTGTGTATTCAGCAATCTTCCTCTAAGTACCCAAATATGAATATTTTGCCCAAATTTCCTCTGGCATCCTTCTGCAAGCACCTTTCTCAGGATGCTCAGTATTCTTCATCTGTGGGATCTGGCAGTACCAAACATTCTTTTGCCAGGGTAGCCATCTCTTTTCTTTCCTGTGCTAATGGGGGTAAAAGTCTACTCTCCATTAACGGAAAGGTTGTCACTACCCTAACCTTAAGCCCTGGACAGGACTCAGAGTACATGTACTTTGCAAATACCACTATGTACACGTGGGTGTTTGGCAGGTGGGATTTAGGAAAAACCAAGATGAATTAAGATGGAAACTGTTTCCAGGGGCCAGCTTTTACAGTACTGGAGGAACACGTGCCACAGTACGGCTTTCATTGAAAAGCAGAAAGTCTGCTATTGATAGATCGAGAAATACCATGCTCATGAGGGTCTCAGTGTGCAGACCCTATTTGTGCAGACTAAGCAGAAGCCTGGAGCATATTTCAATGTGATCATCTGAGCTATTACTAACCTGCAGAGATTCCTCAGCTGCTTGAAATCATGACAAGCGAATAGACCTCCAATCTCAGACAGGAAAACCACACCATGCAACCTCTCCTCCTGTGGCACTGACTCATTGGAGCTCCAGCTGCCACTCTTACCAAGCAGAAGCCACTCTCCTGGACATTTCATGCAGATGTGCAGCTCTTCCTCCTCGCCCTCACTGCTCTTAGGCATGAAGCTGTAGAAGGTCTGTGTCACTCCCAATATCGTTCTCATTCCTCCAAGAGAAGGCAGCGATGGCCACCAGCCCTCCCTCAGCCATGACAGTGTGCTCTGCTTTTCCCTTTGTGGGAAACAAATTATAAGTCCTGTTAAACAGAAAATCATCACTTTACCATGAAATATGTAAAAAATAAGGGTTTTGTCTCAATGGAGATCAAAGCCAGCCTATAACAATCTTCACTTAATTAGGCTTAGCTTTAATGAAGTGAGAAATGGACCTGTAGTATAGCTATGGTTATTACTTAATAAAGTTTTTATACAGTCATTTCTTAATAAGAAGCGATTGTCTAAAACTTGTACATTTTCTAGGACCTTTACTGAGGAATGCTTCTATCAATGAGGCATTTATGCCTTCTTAATTATTATTATGTTACAAATGGCAAAGCCCTGGGTAGTGTACTGAGTAACACATTCAGCAGGTGTACCAAACACATCTCTATTATAATATTAGCTTTAACTATTGCTACTTTATTTGTTAAACATTTATTTTACATTTTGCTCATCACAAGCTAATGAAAGTGTAGCTCTGTTGGCTAATCGTAAGTATGAGGAACTGTTTCACAATGTGCTGTAATAGTGTGCGATCAGTGTACCAACACCAACACTTCTTAGTTGCATCTTTCAGGAAACCATTTAAAATGTACTGTGCAAGTAATTATTTTATTTATGATTGTTATTTATTCTGCAGTGAGCCCTTGACTTTCAACTCTCTCTTTCATAATGAATACTTTTCAAAAGGAAAAGCAGATTTTAGAAGTGTCCTATTTAATAAGCAGTGAAATTGTCTGTCTTGTAAAAATTGCTTTCCCCTTAATTTAAATTAATGAATAGAAGGAGGTCTGGGAGGTGGTTTTGATCCCTGTTACACCATTCGTTACCCACTTCTGCTCAGCTTCCCAGGAGAGCTCCCGAACACAAAGGCTGCGGAGCCCCGCTGCCACCGCGGGGAGCCCGGGGTCTGCTGGGTCCCCGGCGTGTGTGGGACCTGCCCTGCTGAGCCCCAGGGACCTCCTAGGACACGGGAGGACACCGTGTGTCTTGGCTGAAGGTGCACTTGGCTTTTATCTGCTGCTGTTACACTTTGTTACACTAAACCTAAGGCATCTCCCACCCTTCTGATGCTTCTCTGTTCGTCAGAGGCGCAATTCTTTTCTTTTTCTTTTGATGAACTGGGTAAAGGGTCAAGTTCAGTGAATTGCTTTAAGCTTTGCGTGTAAGAATTGAAGCTAATGAATTTCTTTTTCTTTTTTCTTCTTTGGCTTTTTGAACAACGATATTTTACATTTAAATGTTGCTGGCTGTGATGAAAATGAGGGCAGGCTCAGGCAATAGCTGGAGCGGGCGACGTTAAGCTGGTGCATGGGATTGAGTGAAGGGTGAGCTTTTGGGCTTGTCACTGCCCGCTTTGGTCAGTTTTCTTATAATTTCTTTATCCTCAGTTCCAAGTAACTCCTGGACCTCTCTACTGTCCATAAAGTGCCCTGTCTTTGGACAGTAAATTCCAAAATATTTGAGGATAGAAGTATAAAGTACTTAAATGATCTTCCAACCAGCATCTCTGTAACTCTGTATATGAGCGCTATCACTAAAGTACGCCACGAGCAGCTTTGTGTAACTCTTTTAAATACCCAAAGATAACTTTAAAAATGAGTTTTGGAATATGGCTGGATCCAACGGTAGGGAAGTGACTGGGGATTCTTTCCTTTTCGGAGACTTTCAGTGCCATTATGGTTGGGAGGGAGGTGCTCGTCTGTTGGCTGAATCCTGCAGGACGGTGTTTCCTTCCCGTGTAACACGCCAGGGAAAACGGTGATAGTAAGGGCAGAGTTTGGCTCAGGGACAGGAGTTTTGCAGAAAATGTTTGTTTGAATACCATCCTCTGCCTTTCAGTCCTCTACTGCAAAGCCACAGAAACAGATTTTATTTCTTTATTTTTTTCTTTATTAGCACAGACACCACAGTAAACAGAATTCTTAGGAGGCGTTGCAAAAAAAGGAAGTTACACAACTTCTAAGAAGTGAAGTGAATTTAAAATAACAAAGTCAGGGTGAGTGTTCTCAGCCTTTTTTGTTGTGCTTTTCTTTATCTAAAGGGATTAAAATCAAGGACAAAACAGACATCACTTCCTAACAGGATCTGTTTTGCTTTGAGCACACTGAGGGTGTTTTAGACTGGCACCACTGTCACAGGGAGGCTGTACGTGTGTTTTATTGTCATCCAGTTGTAGGAGAAGGGGCACACCAGGCAGGTGAGTTCATACCTAGTGAACCCTGATGTCCAAAGAGACTGTCCCTGTCCAGGGACCTGACCTTCCCACGGGGGGCCTGTCCACCAGGGCAGCCCCTTCTCTTTACGAGGAGTTGGAAACATGAGTCTGGAGCACAATATTATGAAGAGCATCTGAGGGAGCTGGGGGTGTTCAGCCTGGAAAGGAGGAGGCTGAGGGCAGACCTTCTTGCTCTCTACAACTCCCTGAAAGGAGGGTGTAGCTAGGGGGGGACATCTCTTCTCCCAAGGAACAGGCGATAGGACAAGAGGAAATGGCCTCGAGTTACGCCAGGGGAGGTTTAGATTGGATATTAGGAAAAATTTCTTTACAGAAAAGGGTTGTCAAGCATTGGAACAGGCTGCCCAGGGAAGTGGTGGAATCGCCATCCCTGGAGGTATTTAAAAGACAGGTAGATGTGGTGCTAAGGGATATAGTTTAGTGGTGGACTTGGCAGTACTAGGTTAATGGTTGGATTCCTTAATGATCTTAAAGGTCTTCTCCAACCTGAACAATGCTAAACCAGAGACTGGTCCATAAAAATTGCTCCGTTGGCATGTCAGAGGTGTTCCTTGCAGACTTGCCACCCGCAGGAAGGGGCTGGTGGCCCCAGTCGCCGAGGTGGAGAGGCGGGTGCGTGCCTGGGATGGAGGTGATGCTTTACCTGCCTTTATGGAGATCTGCTCAGCAACCTCCTCCTTCCCACCATGCTGTTTCTGAACAGGTTTCTGGCTGCCCTAGGTTTGAGCACAGGTATAGATATAAAATTATTTGGGTTTTAAGACACATTTAATTTCTCAGGAACCCCAAACAACTTCCTCTGTTCATAGAATCATAGAATTGTCTGGCTTGGAAGAAACCTGTAAGATCATGGAGTCCAACCATCAACCTCACACTGCCCAAACCACCGCTAACCCATGTCCCTCGGTACCACGTCTACCGAGCTGACCATTTTTTACGGATAATTCTGAGCAAAACCTGAAGAATTACGACTAAACCCACCAGCAGGGGGGGGTCGGGAAAATGTCACTCACGCCAACCGCAGGAGAACAGTTTGTGTCCGTGTGTCCCCCCCCCGGCCCCCCTACAGCGACGGGGAAGCCCGAACACCCCTCCCCCCACCCTTTCCCCGTCCTGCGACGTCCCAAAACCCCGGTACCG
>JAOXNO010000003.1:33137855-33175953 GCA_028565335.1 Limnodromus scolopaceus
TTTCCCCGTCCTGCGACGTCCCAAAACCCCCGTACCGAGCGCCACCACCGGACCCCCCCCGCTCTGTGACGTCAAAGGACCCCCCGGTACCCAGAGTGTAAACCGGACACCCCTCCCCTCCCGCCGTGTCGCGTAGCAACGACGGGGCGGGCCGCCTGCGCCACCGCCTTCCGCCCGCCCCCTTCTCGCAGGCGGGGACGGGGCGTGGGGAAACGGCACCGTCTTCCCGGCGCCGGATCAGGTACGGGGCAACCCGGCGAGCAGAAGGCAGGAGTCAGCCGGTACCTTCGTGTGGGGTGAGGAAGAAGAAGAGGAGGAGGAAGGTTGCGGCGTGAGGGAAGGGGGGATGCGTGGGTTATGGGGAAGGGGGATCCAGACCCACAGGTTTGATGTATGTAAGGGTTGGAGGGGGGGCAAGGGGGAGTAAGAGCATCTCTCTGACCTTTCTGCTGCGGTATCTGCATTTTCACCATTTTACGGGGCGTTTTGAAATCCAGGAAATGAGGCAGGTAGAGCGAAACCCTGCTGGGTTGGCGTTTATTGGTTTGGGTTGGTTTTTTTTTTGTTTTTTTTTTTTTGTTTCTTGTTTGCCCGGGGAGGGTTTTTTTTTTTCGCTGGATGGTTTCTCGCATAGAAGTAAGCGAGTCCTGGCATTACTCTTCTATGGGGAAAATGCAAAGCCGTATGTGGTTGTGTCTCGGCAGCCATGCGTGGTGAAACGGGGGTGTCAGGGGAGATGGGGGTGTCTTCCTGTGTAGCTGAGCCTTGTGCAGCACTCAGGTCTGTCACCTGGAGACACCTGGGTAACTGGGCTTTAAATGTTTAACAGGCGAAGAGCCTAAAAGAGTACTTTTTAAGGGTGAAGCAAGGGGTTTGCTCTGTAATTATTTTCTGTGGCACTGGTGGTGTGTTTGGATTGCCATTGCTTATTGTTGAATGTTTTCAATACCCAACTGTGGTTCTGAATGAATTTGCTGGCTCTGGGATGCTGGTGACATAGCCAGGAAAAAATGATTTGCGGATAGATTGTGGCTGTCGTGACAGTCTGTGCTGTAACTACAGATCTTGCGTGTTGCCCTCATGTGGGACCTGTGTTGCCCTAATGTGGTCGGTGAAGTGGTCCTGCCTCTCATGAGCTTAAGTGAGTAGAGTTGGGCCCGTACTATACGTGCTTGGCAGCATAAGAAAGCAGTTCACAGCAGAGGTCTTCCTCTGAAGCTTTCAGTGTCGGGAGAGTAGGAGATGTGAACAGTTCTTGGTCTGGAGTTGTTTCTGGTGTCTCCGAAATGGAGACAGACAATTGTGCTTTTCTGCTACACCCATGTGACCTGGGGCAGGCAAACACCGTCCTCGCTTGGTGCTGTGCTAGTGCTGATTTTTGGGTGGCAATTTAATGTTGTTGCTTTGATAGTAGCAATAATCTTCATTCATTCTTGCAGATTTATAAGGTTAGTGGCTTCGGGTGCAGAGATATTCAGCCAAGTAGCGTGAGGCTAAATTGTTTACCTGCTTGCGTTAAGGAGGAGGGACAGATGAGAGAACACTTTTGAAATAGGTTCAGAATAGGCTCCCTGAACGTGGACTTCATGGTACTTGTATTCAAGCCCTTATACCAGTATAATTTGTGATTCTTTCAATCCCTTCTAATATGCTATAATAGCTCTTCCTGTTAAAAATATTCTTACCAGTCAGATGGCGTGCTGAATGTGGGGTTGCTCCCCAGTGTTGGGACTGGATTGCCCTTCCCTAATCGTTTCTTGGTTCTCAGTAAGAAGTGAAGTGTGAACTTGTTGGCAATGTGAGTGATTTACTGCCTGTGGCCCTTCTGATTTCTGGGGAGGGGGAATAGCATGGTGCCACCACCAGATATGTGCAGTAGTGTGGAGTATTATTCACACAACTGGGTACAGGAGGAGAATTTCTAGTAGCTGTTTGGCAGCATCTGCCCAAATTAATAAGAGCTTGAGCTGTTCCCATTGCTAGATGTGGTAGCCTTCAAGCGGTTTTAAAACCTCTTTTAATGGGCTTCTTTTAACTTTGTTATTTGAAGAATTACTGTGAACAGCAGCAAGACTCCCAGAAGCCACCTGATGTGCAGATGTTTCTCAGCTATGGCTGCCTTGTCAGGGCTCTTGCCACCATGGTGGTTGGGGGATCTTAGCCATGTGCAAAGGCTGCAAAGCAAAACACTTTCCATGCCAAAATAGCAAGGGGAATGGCATAGCTTTGCCTCAGTTACTGATTAACCAGTCCTGTTACGTGTGTTGAGCATACCTTGATCTTAACTCTTTCAGTCTTTTGGATACGGTGTCCTGGTGAAATATTTCTTAAATGGTTATAAAACTAATCATGGGTTGCTGCTGAATTTAGCATTATCTAAACATTAATATTCTCAAATGCTTGCCATGTTTGGGTAGCTGATCCCTGAAATTCTGAATTGCAGCATAATAGTGTAGTTCCTTTTGTTCTTTCTGTAGTCATTTGGGTTGATGGCTGCACCGAACATAAGACAGGCTCTGTAAGTGCTTCCTGACAACATAAAGCAGTGCTTTGAGCACTGTGTTGCAGCCAGTGCTGCTGGTTAGTAGTAGGAGTCTCTGGATATGGCTCTGCTTTGAATCTTGTTTTCAATGTGCAAACTAATGTTGTTATAAATTATTTCTGCTTGGTCCCTATCTGTTTTGTCTGTGCAGGTTCAAGGGTAGAAGTATCTCCTGCCTACACATAGCTGTAAACTCTAAAATAAGCCACGTTTTGTATTTTACCATATAAGTGAAAAAATACAGTTTGCTGGCTGTGCCAGAGTCAGAGTTTGTGATCACTGAGTTCTTAATTTGTGTTTGTCATGTGTTGAGAGCTATGATGTGCTTGGCAGACTTCAAGAAATAATAAAGCGAAGCCCTTCCACAAATAGTGTGTTCACTTCACTGTAAGAATATAAAAGAGCAAGTGTGTGAGAGCCTTTAAAAATAAATAAAATATATAAATTAATTATATAAATATAAATAGATGGAGACTGAATTTTTTTAAAAATCAGTGCTTGCAAACTTTGCTGGATAAAGGCTGCAATTCCAGTTATTCCTGCAGCAGAGACGCCTTAACCTGTGGTTTGCCCAGCCACCAGCTGAAGAGCAGCCAAGGTCCTGGAACGCCTTCCTCCTCCTAATGAAGAGCTCTTCAGAGCTACTTCAGTATTTCTTAAACATAAAGTAAATTAGTCTTTAGGCTTGTCTGCATCCAGACTGACCAATAAACTCTGGGAAGTGTTTCCATATAAACTAGAGCAAAGCCACATCCTTAATGCTTTCCTTCTGCTTGCCAACGTAAACTACTCATCATCAAACATGGCTGGATTTCTTACTGTGCTGAGGAAACTCGAGATGTTTCTCTACCTCTCGGGGCCTGCAATTGCTCCCACTCCCCAGTCATTCCTCCCCTCTGGAGACTGCAGTGTAATCTAACCCGGGTGGGTGGGAAGACAAAAATATGATTTGCGAAGCAAAAATCTTATTTGCTTTGTTTTTCTTTAAATGTCTTTTTTTCTTTCTGTTTGCTGGAGGCCAAACTTGCAGTAGTATAGAAAAGAAATACTAATGTTATAGTTTCCAAATTCTTTGGGGGAAGGGAGTTTGACCAGGGCTCCTGTAAATAATTAGCTAGACACGGGCAGGACTGTTTCTGCTGGGGACAGCTTCTTCCTGTTCTCCACGCTGCTTGTGCTCCTGGAGGTACCAGGAGTGTGCTCCTCCTGGCCCAGCCATGGTCTGGAGCAGCACTAAGGCTGCTCAAGGAGCTCCTCACCCATGTGCCTGCAGCACCCGTGGGCAAGGATGATCCAAGTTTTTTGCTATTCACTGAGTACCCGATGGGGTGATCTTGAACTTGCATTTCTTTGCAAGCACCTTCCAGCTCCCTTTGTCCTTACTTGTACTATTGCTTCAAAGTAACATAATCTAAGTTTACCTCCTACCCTTGGTCTTAAGGCTGTTCTATACTGGGGTGTCTGTGGATTGCCTCTAACTGTGAACTGCAGCTCTGCATTCCCAGGATTGCTGTGACATCTGGCCTGTGGTTGGCCGT
Source organism: Limnodromus scolopaceus (assembly GCA_028565335.1). Classification (NCBI taxonomy): domain Eukaryota; kingdom Metazoa; phylum Chordata; class Aves; order Charadriiformes; family Scolopacidae; genus Limnodromus; species Limnodromus scolopaceus. Next base: position 33,141,936 of record JAOXNO010000003.1, read on the forward strand.
ATGGTGCTCAGGGCACAGCGGTCTTCATAATCTCATCACCAACTGTCCAGGCCAACGTGATGGTAAGTGCTGCTGCCCGTGATATACTAGAGCCTTCACCGGCCCTGTTGCCCCAAGGGGCAGGTTTAACAGGGTCAGCCCTGAGCGTTGGTCCCAGGAAATGATCTCTGGTAAGAGTTTGACATTTTCTTTCCACCCTCCCTGTTACTGCTGTTCTGACTTTAAAAATAGAATGAGCTTGTCTCATCTCAAGGCAAAGACTTCTCAAGAGGGTTAATTATGTCACATTTATTATCCGCTATGCAGATCTTTTTAGGCAAGTATGAATAATTTTTTTTTTAGTTGTATACCAGCTTTTTTAAACTGAGGGCTGCAGCCCTCCCGTGCTTGCTGCAAAGGTGATGCCGAGTTGACCAAAGCTATTTCAACATAGAGCTGCCTGACCTGAGTGCCCTGTCCTGGAGGAGGGGGTGGCAGGTGGGGACCTGCTGCAGGCAGTATGGGAAGAACGGTGGCACCAGTCTGCAGAGGTCTGGCAGCTCACATGGTGAAAAGCATTTCACACCAGAAATGTTACCAGAGACGTTTTCAGATAATATGGTCTCATTCCTGCTCTTGCTGGAGTGGACACCTTTGGAGTTTCCGAGTGACATTTGTGACATCCTGTGGGCATGCCAGCATGGTGCCACTTCACACCTCTTTTTCTAGGCATGTGAAAGAGAATGGAAACTGTCTTGCAGCTCAGAGCTAAAAGTGCCCTGATCAATGTTGGAACAAGGCGCCAAACGATCTGTTGGGTTTCATTCTGAACTGTGTGTGCTGGCCTCATCCACGCTGAAGGTGAAGGGAGGATATTCTTGCTCCTGACACTGCAGACTGGGATGTTTTCTTCTCTCTGCAAGGGGATGCTCCCTGCTCTGAGCCTCCAGTGACGCCGATGAGCGAATGATAGCCCAGCAGTGAGAAGAAGCAGTCTAGGGAGTGATGGGACGCAACTTCAAAGTAATGGGAAAGAGCTTTTTTTTTTTTTCCCCTTTTTACTTTGTTTGGAGGATGAAATTAGCAGTCTGCTAAAGTCTTTTAATGTTAAAACTTTCAGAGTATAAGCAATGACCTGTGAAAAGGAGTGCTTGGATCTAGACCCTGTGCATGATGAGGTCTGGCACGTCTATTATGGCCAATTAAAGTGACAGGTAGCAGAGTGTAAACACTCCTGACTCCTGCCGTTCCCGGGCTGGCTCCAGGCTGTATGCTGCCTTTCTCCTCTGCCTTGGAAAAGACACGTCAGCTTGAACTTCCTATCCAGAGCACAAAGCGGCCTTTCAAAACCTTGGTGCCCTCTGCTCGTGTGGTTCAGGGTGAACAGCCCACGAGCTGAAGCTTGGTCTTTCAGTCAAAACCTGTTGGCCCTGAATGGCAGGATTGTGTGCAGTACAGATGGTATCGGGCAAAGCAAACAGAGGTTGGCAGAGCCCTGCAGCACAGGCACAGCTCGCCCTCGGGCTGGGGACTCCTCGCCAGTTTCCAGGATGCTGTCCAGCACTCGAGCCTGGATTTGAATTTTAGGAATAAACTGCAAGTCCCTTCCAGTACCCACAGCAGCAGTGTGTGAAGCTTTGCCTTAAACTGAGCTTCAAATATTAGATTTGAGTAACTGAACAGTCAGAGGAAGCTATTGCATTGAATAAACTAACTTGTGGCCCTAAAATAGCTTCTTATTTGAACAGCTCGGTAAAATAACCATGCTCTGCAGACTCATGTTGACGATTTTAAACTCCTGGCTCTGTGGGGAGAGCTGGTGTTCTTCCATGCTGGGGGAGGAGGTGGAAGCAGTTTCGATGACTCCTTCCCTCCCCCATCACTCTACCTGCGAGTCTGCGTGTGGCAGCCCCTGCTCTGCCTTGTGCTCGGCTGCGGGGGCGAGAGCCGGCAGCCGCTCACTCGGCTTCCTCCTGGGCACTGAGGCAGAAGTGTGGTCTCACTCAGCCCTTCTGCATTTTCCTCTTGCGTAGTTTCTCCTGTCCCCAGTCAGATCAGAGGGCATCCCCCACCCATGCCCGACAACTGAAAAGGAAAGGAAAAACGGTGCGGCAGAATCTGTGCTCTAAAAAAAGTTCATAGCCCACTTGGTGTAAATACGCAAACGTTTGTAGAGGTGTGGCATGTTTCTAAAACACATCGGTGAGAAATGCTTCACACCCTTTCTTGTCACCCAGTAATTAAGAGAATACTTGCCTTCCAATACAGTGGCTGCTTAAGTACAGATGAAAGAGCCTTGATTTTCTCTGTGATGGATGTGAATCAGTAAGTAACATTTCATCTGAGACTGCCCAGCCTGGCACAACTCCACGTGGCATCCCTTCCCTTCCAGTTGTGGTGAGGTGACTTTTCCTGGGAGAAAACTGAATGTGGAAGGTGCAGGGACTCAGACTTGCATTTGTCCCACAGCTGGTGGATTCGGCTTGTTGGATGGGTGCAGGTCAGGGGCAAGATCCTGCTGAGGGAAGTGTCATGGTTGTCATACATGTGGCATTTCTTTTTTCTGGTTGTGTTTGACGGTTCCAGCTCTTGCTAATCAAATTGCCCGGTGGTGGGAGAGTTGGATCCTCTTTTCTTCCCTGTTTGCTCTCTGGGAGCCTGTTTAAGTGTCAAGGGTGCTGGTGATTTGGCTGTGATGGGAGCGAATTTTAACTAGGCTTGCTCTTCAGCATGAGAGTAGGCATGTCATGTAGCCTGTCTGTCAGCCAAGTTACTAGCTTTCAGCTGCTTTATGTGCGTATTTTAGGGATTGCTTCCAACCTGGGAAAGCCCAGTCGGGTCACTGCAGGGCAAGGCAGAGCTGTATTCCCATACCCACCTAATGCTGATGCCGCTTTCCTACCCCGCAAGGATCAGAAGGAATCCATGGGAATCGCTGTCTTCTGGCTCCTGCTTCTGTTTGGGGTGGCTGTGCAAAGGCAGGCTGTGCTTACTCATCTGGCTTCAATGCAGCCACACAATCGCCTCTTTCGAGGAAGGGAATTCATTAGTTTCTGTGAAGTGGCCTTGGATCTTTGGGCAGCAGGTGCTTCTATAGAGCAAACTGTTGCTGAATATTCAACAGTTGCTATACAAGAGCTGGCCGACTGCCTGTGAAGCACTTGGAGTTATCTTGAGCATCCGATTAGATAAAGTGCAAAGTACTTACTGCTTTAAAGCAACCCGCAGCTATATTGTGTTGGTGGTATTTTGACATTCTTTTTTTTTTTTTTTTTATTTTATGTGAATCTTCCAAGATCATAAGCAGCCTCTTCATCTCTTTTGAGTCAGCCAACAAAGAAGGGAACTGCCTAGCAGCACAGTGATTCATATTCAGGTCATCAGAACCCCATTCTCTTACTGGTTTCGGCTAATGGCATGTACACTGAAAACAAATGACTCAGCATAGAAGTGTCTCCTAATTTTTAACATACTGTTTAAACTCAAGATAGTTCTTTTAAGGCTACCTGAATTACAATTGTTCTTGCCAGCCTCTAATTTGGTACATGAGGTACTGTAGATACCTAAACTATGAAGGAATAATTCCAGAGGTTAAGCTGTGCAATCAGCCTTTTTCTTTTTTCTTTTCTTTTTTTTTTTTAGGAGTTTAATTTCCTTAGGTGTGGTTTGTAAGCAGCTTTTGCTAGATGGCATCATTGAAAGTATGGTCCTGTGAAAAACTGTGATCACTGAACAATTACAGCTTCAAACATCTTATAGCTTTAGTCAGTAAGGTGTGGATGCCTGTATATTGTTTACAAGCGATGTACCCCAATTCTAACTTCTTGTAGTAGCTTTCTTAACCTGTATTAGTTGTTTTAAAAGTGCTTTGTCTGTTTTCTTCTACTGGTTACGTAGGCCGCGAAGGAAAAACTTTTCATTAAATGTGTAATTGTGACTGTGGCACTGAAGGCTGGTTTCACCAAGGGAGCTGGAGACACCTGGGTGGTTTTATCCAAGTCCCACACTTCACAGGATTTCTGTGCTGCACATCAGAGGTGTTCTTGAGCCTGGAAACACTGCTTTATTAGGGGTGTAGTGATTCCCCACCTCTAAGCTCTTTAAGCTTAATAACTAAGCATGTTGTTCCTATCCACAGAAAACGGTCGTGCAGGCTTCAGCACAGTGGCTGTCACTGGTCCTACTTTCTGTACATCTTGCTGAAACAGTGATTTTCAGCACTGATTGGTAGGTGGACCTCGAGCACTTAAAAGCATGAATAAGCAGCTGCTGGAGCTGAGCTGCCCTGGCAGGATTGTTGGTCGCACTGCTTGCTTTGAAAGGGCTGGGGTCTTCAGTGTGCGATTTGGCTGCCAGGTGCTCAGAAGAGTCACTGAGACATACTTCCTAAATGTCCACTTTGCACAGGTCTGTGGGCTAGGTGCCAGACTTAAGAAGTGCTGACAGCCCGGGATGTGGTGTGCTCTGTGGCATCCGCTTTCCCTGCTGGGAGGAAGCGGCGGATGGGGAGCTCCTCAGAGGACCTTGGCTGGCCCATGTTCTTCATTTAATCCATCCCAGTCAGTCCCTGGGCTTCCCACAGCTCAAGGATGGGGTCAGCAGAAGGGAGGACCAGCTTCCAGGAGGGGTTCCAAGTCTTGCAGTGAGCCATTTCAGAAGCTGTAAAGCAGGTGGAGCAGGTGGTTGGGCTTATGATGGGTCATTGCCTCCAAAAGCTTTCTCTTCTTCTTCTTTCTCTCTCTCTCTCTCTTTTTTTTTTTTTTTTTTTTTTTATGAAGCTTAGAAGTGAAAGTCTACAAGCAGAGCAATTCCACTTTGAACAAGACTACGTGGTACTGACCAGCATGGGTAGATAGTGCAGTCTGTGTAACTATAGATGAGTACTGTAATATAAGTAAATATATGAAGGTTAGTTTGCCAGAAAGTGACATGAAGGAAAAGTGAGCCCTTAGTATTTATAGATGACACTGCACATTTAATTGCTAATGGACTTCTTTTAAAGAGCATCTAGGCTGCTATTATTAGAAAAAGCAAATGTGTGGTGTTACCTACAGGGAACAAAAAGGGAGTATTTCGTGCTCTTCATGACCTTTACTTTCTTGTGTTAATTTGTTTAATACCAGTGAGATTTTCCTGCTGCAAAAGCTTGCTTAAGCAGTGACTTATCCAAGACAGGTTAATTGGGAGGCAGGGCTGTTTCTTCCTTTCCTCCCTTGATTTGCAAACTCAGGGATCCACTGTGTGCTCTGTACCTCTCTCTTTCCCTCCTGGATCAGACTTTTACCAGCTGGTGCAATTCCTTAATGACAGTCAGGACTTTGTGGCATTAAACTTTTTAAGAGAAACAAGAGCTTTGTGCCTGTGGGGCTTAGCGTGCAGGAGGAAACTTTGGGGAAATGTTACATCAATGCTCCTGGATACTTCTGAAACATCTTAATTGCTTTTTTCAACATCAACTAGAAAGATCTTAGTGCTTGTGCTGTCTATTTGTAGGTCCCAAGGTACTTTGCAAACAACAGTGTCATTGTCCCTGCTTGCTTATAAGGATGCAAGGTGCAGGTCAGAAGATGTACTGAAGGACCTGGGGCTATAGCAGGGCCAGGACAGACTTCACGGCTGGTGTCTGACCTGCCAAACCACCAGCTCCCTGCGGATGAGGGGTCACGGCCACGCTGAATGTGCTGTGGCTCAGAGCTAGAAATTTGATTGCACGAGGCAGAGTGGCTTCAATAAATACTGCATGGCATAGACGAAGAATAAATCCTTCTGGACATCTCTTGGAGAGGTACCTAGGGAAAGTTTCAGGCTGAATAAGGCTGACACAGAAAAGTGAGAAAAGGCCTATACACATGTGCTTATTACTGTATAGCAGTGGTGAAGTGTCTTACTGGTACTACTTGTGTATCTGGAAAACCTGTTGAAAACTTAGCTGGAAAAGCATTCAGACACCTGCTCAGAGCAGGTACCCTAGAGATTCAAACACTGCAAGAAAAGCTGTCCTTTTGACTGCTTGGGTGTTTGCTAATTACCTAGGTTTGAGCAGGTGGCATTGTTTTGAGTTTCTTAAATCTCCATATAATAGTAGTTTTCACAGTCATATAAATCAGTGTTTCAGGAAAAAAATGGAAAGTGAGACCTGCATTTCTAGTAGCAGTTGTTGCAGATCTTAAAAAGCTGATGCTTCTGGCTGATGCTTCTCATGTTGAAGTGAAAATGGCACAGAGAAAAATTGCTGTCATCAGCACAGAACAGCACTAGCGCTGCAGAGGGGGATTTAAGCCTCTCTGGCTCTAGCACAGGAGTGTCCAGAGGCTGTGGGAGATGACTTGAAGCTGTGCTGCTGCGAGCGGTGCCACTGTAACAGCATCCCAGTGAGTGTGCTTGCCAAGGGCCGCTGGTGCTTGCGGTGGTACCAGGTTGCCAATGCCTTGGGATTCCTGGGGAAGGAGCTGAGTGGATGACAGTTGGGTCTAAACATGAGGGGTGTGCCCGTGAATGAAGTGCTTCATTACAGTGCCAGTAAACTGAGCCTTAAATGTGTGGTTGTCTGAACTTGCTGGCAGTAGTTCAGTGGTAAAGCCACCTGTGGAGCTTGCAGGTGAGCTTCGGGGCAGAGCTCTGAGTCAGAGCATTTGCAGGACTCGCTCTGGAGTCATGAGTTATTTGTGTCACGCTGGATGGGAATTGTCAGAGCAGTATTGTGTTGTTACGTATCAAACAAAGGACAGAGTAAAATCTTAGGCTTTTTTTTTTTAATTAAGAATTTTTATTTGTCCCTCAGGAACAAGCAAATAGAAAACAGTTTGTCTTGGCTATTGTGAGTGTTCATGGGACAAGAAGGGGAGGGAGGGGACGGAATAGCAAGAGCAAAGTGTTGCAGTAATGAGAATGATATCTTATTTTAGTTGATACTTAATCAAGACGTGGTTCCAGGAAGCAGGAACAGATGGCTCCGTTTTTTTTTTTTTTCCCCCTGCTCTCTTATATCATTGATTGTCACCAAGATTTACCATAAATGTTTTAACATTTGCCAGTTTTTTTTTCACCGTATAGATTTTTACCCATCCTTAAGAGTAAACTCTTATACTTATCCAGCTTGCTTTTGTTTGATCAATATTAATACATGAAGTCACTGAAAGTTAGTCCTGTAATTATTTTCTTGGAGAGGATGCCTCTTTTATTATAAAACTTTGAGGATATTTATTAGTTCGAGTGCATTTTGATAGTAAATTGGGGCAAAACTGACTGCATTTTATATCTGAGTGTTGTGTCCATCTCTCCTATAGAAGAGAGACAGCAAGTCAGAGACAGTATTTCAGCCCTTCTGGAAGGTGCAAGCTACCTTAGGGGCTTGCACAAACTGTCCTTTGTGAAGCAGGTCAGGCTTTTTGTTTTATGGCTTTTATTCAGTATCACTCTTGCTTACCAGGGCATCCAGAGAGTGGGTTATTGCTTCTCCTGTATCCTGTTAACTGCCTTGAAAGGTGATCTGAATTGCCTCCCAATTCTTCTTTTGCCAGGGTGGTGAAATCCAGGACTGTGCCTACTTGGACAGTGAAAGCGCCTACAGTGAGTTGGAGATCTTTCCTGATGACGACGCGATGACTCTGGCACAGCAAGAGGTTCACCATGAGTCTGACATGGACAGTGCTATTGAGAGCGCCCAGAGCTCGGAGGCCTCTGACGTGTGTCGGAGCGAGGAGAAGGACGGTGTGCTTGGTGGCCTGTTTCTGCCTGGTGACAAGTGAGTGGTGGTTTTGCCTCATGGCAGCCCTGTTTTGAGGCATGTGCAAAATGACCAGGGAGGAAGGAGCCTTTATGTGACTAATCCCTACTGTGGGAGGTTGAGGATGCCTGAAGGATTTATAAACTTAATATTCATTTACAATATAAGAGAGATGGATGTCCAGGTCCTCTAAGTGGCTTAGGCAGTCTCAGCCCTAGCTCCTTCTGGCATCTTCTGTGAGCACTCGTGGGACTTGCGTGTTGTGTGTTGAAGCAAAAGGGTTGGGTCTTTCCGGAATGGATCACTGCATTGGCATCCCCCAAACTTAAGATCTTCTGTGTTCCCATAACCTTTATATGCTGGAATTAAAATAAATACCTCCTGCAAAGCAGTGTAATACAGGGAATGCTGCTTTAGCCTTTTGTACATCTAGTTATCTGAAGATGTGTGCTCTGCGGATTTGCTTTGCAACTCCATTTACCAAGACAGTTCTGTGTGTTTCTAATTTTCCATAACGTTTAGTGCACAACAGTAACTTGTGTTTAACACAGGGTGTCCTGGCATGTGTGTGTGTAACCATAGTTTGCTGTTAACACAAGAGCGTCTCTGTAATCCTAATTTGACTGTTTCCAGGCGTGTACCTGGGGAGTGTTGGTAAAAGCTGGTTGGGGGGAAGGAACACAACTTGATTTAATCCTGCTTTGAGCTGAGTTAATGCAGTACCACAGGACAGAGCTCAGTTGGGCTTGCTGTGTAAATCTCTGTCCTATCTTCCCTATTTTTGGCTTGTCATCTTGGTTTGTGCCTCCTGAGCTTCTTTCCTTGCTAAGGCAGTCCTTCTTCCCTCTCCTGGGCCACCTCAGGTGCTCTCTGTGCAGTCTCATTCCTACCCTCCTCCTACATTTCTCAGCCAGCTGAGGTCTGGCCTTCTCCTACTTGGCCTAGCAATCTCAGAGACTTTATTAAGATAATTCCAGTTTTCATCAGCTCTTTGTCAAATTTGTCGCCTTGCCTTGCCATTGCTACTTCTTCAAAGCACTCATCCTTGCGATGGCTAACTTTTAGCCATGCTGCGTTTGAAATGAGTTATCTTTCCTCCCAGTTCAGGGTCTTGAGAAGGGGGCGGGATGGGCATTGTGCGTCCTGTACCCTCCTTCTAGGGGGGGCAGGAACTACTAAGACCTCCTGCGCTACTAATAATAAATCTTGGTTTATTCTGTGAGGCCTCCTCAGCTTTGATAAATCTGTGGGAAAAGGGAAAACACTTGGGAAGCTTCATGCTTTTGTGTTAAAAGACACAATAAGAGATTTTTACCCTGGCCAAGCCATGATACCTGCTTGTTGAAGAAGTGCTCTGTGAAGTCCTGCTCTGAAGAACAGGAAATAACTTTAAAACAAACAAACAACAACAAAAAAACACCACCAAAAAACGACCTGAAAGCTTCCTTCAGACAGTGTTAGAATGGGGGAAAACACCTACTTTTAGTAACTCCCTTGAAAATGAGTGTGCGATTCCTAGATAGTTTCCTACCTGAGGCTGGAGTTCAGGATCTACCCTGACCATGGACTGTTTCAACCCAAGCAGTTTAAAGTTTGGCAAAGCTTATGAATAACTGCAAATTAAAAGTTCTAAGCAACATTATTGATTATTAGGTGGGTCCAATAGTGGTGACTGCATGGCTGCCATGAGAGAAACTTAGCCAGGTAACGCATGAGGGATAAAACTGCCAAACTCTAGTCTGTTGGCAAGTTGTGATGTTCCAGGGCTGTTATGCTGGAGAGTGGATTTTATGGACAAGTATACATTATCATCCCATCTGAGGACTGGTCATCTACCTCTGTCCTGGTGGAAGTGTTATGAGGAGCTTCTTCCTAAGCTGACTTGGTATAACAACATTGAGGTGAAAACAGAAGTTGAAGTTACATGGATTATAGTCACTAAAAAACTTATCAATACACAGTATGTGTGTGGCACAGCAGCTCTTAAAGAATAGATGTTAGTGTGATGCATTGAGGTTCTCATTAATCCGTCTCCCAGCCAAGGAGTCTTGTTAGATAAGTTTGATCTATTTGCAGTATGAGTATTCCTGTCTATATGATCTTCATCCTTTAATAGTGTGCCAGGCTTGACTTGCCCTAATTTCTGTTAATGTGAATTAGATAAGTGAATTACAGGTTATAAATGGATCTCATCAAAACAAGAGAAACAAAAGAGCATACATCTGAAATGTTGGCAGGCTTCCTCTTCTACTAATTGCTTTTGGAGGGAAGGGATATGCAAATAATGCTTGCATCATCCGCCAAAGGAGCACTGTTGCATCTCTTGTTTACAGCTCACAAGTGTAGTATTACAGGAAGAGGAATCTCAGTCTCTGAAAGTGCAGGGAATGGTTAAGAGGCTCAAGGTACACTCAGAAGAAACCTGGGAGGCAATATAGTTGAGCTGCTGGAGAACAACAACAGGGATTTACTGTCCCACGGCTCAGCTGGTGGAGTCAAAGATACAAGAACTGTGAGCTGAAGCAAAGGGAGTGAAAACCTTACCCCAGTCTGCATGAAGCATTAGCAGATTGAATCAGTGCCCTGTCTGTATTGCAGTGAGGTGCTGGAGTCTGCTCTGTAGTAGGAACAGTAACATGTTGAGCAACTCCAGGGCTTCACAAGGGCAGTGTGTATTTCAAGCCTTAGATGTGCGTTCTCTGGAGGGAGAAGTTTGTTTGTAAGAACTTGTATGTGAATTTACTGGCTTGTCTGTTTGAGTGCCTTACTGAGGTGGGAGCTGAGCAAACCTGTGTGAAATACCTGGCTCTCTGAGATAGCACACTGCATGACTGCAGGGTGGTCTGGGCTCTGGGCAGGAGAATTGTTGTGCACCCTCTGCAGCAAACTTCCTCCATTGTATTAGACGTGATGTGTTCAAAACTGCTCTGCCAGCTAATCTCCTATGGAGCCTTGCTCTGCTGAGCTCTCTCTCTCTGAGGTCACAGCGTCCTGCCGTTCCCTACCTGTTTGGCATTATCTAAGGTATTTCTCTGGTAGTAATGCACCCTTTTCTTGTGGTCTGTACCTCCCCTGAAAGACACAATTTGTCACGATGGAAGGAAGAGCAAGAACTTGGCCTCCAGTGACTCTCTGGCATGCATTGAGCTGGAATTTGTTTCTGGCCACGCAAAAGAGAGTGGCTGGAGCTCATGGGGTGTGGGAGAGGGTTTATGGGAATTACTGGGGAACTCTGATCATGGAATAGAGTCACAGCCTCTGTCTTGTACATGTTCCTCTCACTATCCCATGTGTTTCGGGGTTTTCTGCACAGTTCCAGCATTAAGAGTAGAAATCCCATAAGTACGACATGGAAATGATGATGGAGGATTATTGAGGTGTGTTCTTTAAAGTGAAAGGGGTTTTGTTGATCCAAACCCATCTCGCAGGTATGGATTCTTGTTTATGGATTCTTATGCTCTTGTCTTTCAAGGCACTATGTCAAATGCACATCAGATGTGTTGGGCACTTCAGTTTGTTAACACAAAGTAAGTGGGTTACAACTTCAAATGAGGGAACAAGCTGTAAAGGTGGAAGATTCCACGTGAGGTGAGATGCTATCAAAGTCGGCCTTCGAGACGTTTTGACCTCTTGTTTCAGGTCAAGTCCTCACAACCCTTCTGCCGCATCTGACCTCTCAACTTATTCTACCGCCTCTCTGATCAGTAATGAAGAACAGTTTGAAGACTATGGGGAAGGAGATGATGTGGATTTTACTCCCAGTAGCCCATGCCCTGATGATGAGACCAGAACCAACGCCTACTCTGACCTTGGCTCATCTGTATCTTCCAGGTTGCTTCTTATTCATTAACAAAAAATTTTTCAATTTTGTTCTTCTCTGAGCATGGGTGACTATACCACTGGTTACATAGGTTCACCTTAAAAGCAAAATGTTATCAGTTCATTTTCTGCCCTGCTGCTGACAGACTACATTTAATAATAAGAGCTATAGCAAATACATTGTTCCTGATAACCTCTCTTGGGTTCTGTTGAAATAACTGGGCTGTTTTGCTTGTAGAGATTTCTTTCTATTGTAAATGGTGGATTTCACAGTTAGGGGCTAATACTGGAAATTACCTGTTGCAAGCTGGAAACCAGCTTAGCGCTATGCACCAGCCCTGCTGCAGTGGAGAGAAGACCTGCAAGAGCACTGTTTCTCTTTAATGTTCTGATACTACAGATCCTTAGCAGTAACCTGTAAGATGAAGTGCTGTATATGGACAGGGGTTTGTTTGACACAAGCATCCATATTGACTCTGAATGTCTTGGAGAACATAAGCAGGTAGCTGCTGTCTGTTAGGAACTGAACTGAACACTACAGTCCACCAGTTTCCTGGACATGACCTCAGACTCTATAGCTCTTATGTGACTTGCTGATTTTAAAATCCTTCCCCAAGCAAGGGAATGGGTGAGCAGGGTTGGGGAAGAGCCAAGCATGAAGGTGCTCTAGAACTCCTCTGCTTGGATCAATAGCACATGAAGGTCTTGTGGCTCATTGCGAACACAGGATAAGCTTACTCCATCCCTCTGTTCCACATGCAGCCCCCATATGCTACCCTCTGTTTTAAGTACTTCTGCAATCCAACCTTGCCACCTCTGTCATGCATGCAGAGTCACCACCCCTCTCCGCTGCCCCTTCATGATGATGGCTTGTGTCTTTCATCCCCTATTTTCTCAGGTTTATGCAGCCCTTTCCATTCCCATTCCTGGGGGGCTCTGTGCACTTCATGTCATGATTGCTCTTTTTTATTTGAATTTATTTTCTCTTTATCATGCCAAGACCTACTGTTACCTCCTCTTCAGACCTATGTCCACTTCTCCCTTCCCCTTCATTCTAGGGTTCCTTCCGTTCTACCATCTGAGAGGCGTCATGTGACTTCATTCTTATCAGACCGCTCTGTTTTTCATCTTCCTGTCTTTTTCTTGGAGAAAAGACTCTTCAGGTTGCATGCCAGGCTCTAGTGGGAAGATGAGCAAGATGAGAGGGGGACATTGCTGAGGTGGAACATACTAGTGTAGCTGCTTTTGCTACATGCATCGCATGGGCTCTGTGTACCTTGTGCTATTCTTCCAGTCATCAAAGTGATTCTTTTCCCTGACACCCAGAACACATTCTTTGTAAAGCCTCAACTCAAGCAGGTAGACTTGCCCTAAGACTGGCATTCTCCATCATCACCTCTAAGTTACATGAGCTGCAGTTAGAGGTGGTTCCCAAGTCCCATGTCTGTGATTCTGACACACAGACACGCAGTCAAGGGGAAAATCTGTTGTTAGTTGGTTATTACAGCCAGTAACATCTCTCCTTTCCTGCAAACAGTGCTGGCCAAACGCCCCGAAAAATGAGGCATGTTTATAACAGCGAGTTACTGGATGTTTACTGCTCTCAGTGCTGCAAAAAGATAAATCTACTCAACGATTTGGAAGCCAGGCTGAAAAACTTGAAAGCAAACAGGTAAGCAGCCTATTGCACTACTTTTAGCCATGACCCCGTGAAATGGGACTAAGTAGTAGCAGGAGGAGAGGAAGAAAGAGCCCTCTCCTTCCCTGTGTCCCATTCTGTCTTACACATGTGATGTTCTTACGAAACAGCAAGAAATTCAGACTTGGACATCTCACCTGAAGCAAAATGCTGTTCTTCATTAGTTAATAAGTATTTTTCTGACTTAAGGTGCAGACAGCGTTAATAAAAAATATTTCAACTAATGAGCTATTTGATTGCATAGTGAGAGTGATATTTCCAGGAGTTTTTCCCAGGAAGTGGGGCCTACTGTGCTGCTTAGTGCAGATCTACAGTTGACTACTCTTTTCTCCAGGTGGGAAGGAGTGATCTGGCAGATCCTTAGCTAATGCATATAAACATGCATACAGAATTACTTAGGTTGGAAAAGACTTTAAGATCATAGAGTTCAACCTCTCCTAAAGCTGTTGGTCAGTAGAGGTACTTCATTCCTGTGGGATCTTTTTTTTGTCCTAAATGGAACTTGGAAAAATAGTGAATCCTGTAGCAGAAGTGACTTCTGGGGTTCTGTGCAATTTTAGCTTTTTCCTTACATTTCTCTCTTCACCGCTCTATCCACTTCTGAATAGTGCTGAGCACTTGGAAAGAATCCAGTGCTTCCAACTATCACCTAGGGGTTTTGAAGGAAATTATTTGGTGGGCTTCTAGCTCCCCCTAGAAACTGAATGTAAATCCTGCCTGTCTGCATATTTCTTGGCAGAGAGCTCACTGCACTGCTTCTTCTCTTGATGACACAGCAGCATAGTACTTGATATGAACAGTATTCCTGCCCTAGCAAGGAATCTGCTAGCACCTGGACCATGACTGGCTAGGACTTTAGTAATTTAATGAGTGAGGCTGAAAGAGAGCCATGCTCTGACAAAGAGTTGTGTCTGTGTGCTCACACAGATGTGGCATCCTCTTATCGAGAGATGCAGCTGGATATTTTGATTTGGTTCTCATCTGTTGTCTGGAGTCTGGTCCTTCATTTAGGTAATACTAGTCTCTGGCTGCAAAAGGGAACTGTAAAAATGGAAATCATGGCAGTTCCTATGCTGAACTGGGAAGCATTATGGGGAAGGGTAAACTAACTGTTTATAAAATCATCTAAAAACTGGGAATCCAGAATAAATGTCCATCACTAACTCAGTGTCCCTTTGTGGTGTGTCTAATTTTAGTTTCACTCTGATTTACACTGACAAATCTCTGCTAAATATAACAGCATTTGCAAATTGACTTATTAATGTTGACAGTGATTTGTGGCTCCACTCATCTTCACATTGTTGATAATTCCAGCTTTTTATTAAGTTGGCTAAGAATGTTGTTCACAGAATCATTTTTTTTTTACTTCACTAAAAAAGTCAGTATTATATTTCGTTGTGCAATTCAGCTGGAGTTTAGACTTAAGATTGAATCCAACACTGATCAAATAAGTGTTTAATTCCAATATCATTCCTTCTGTATCCATGTAGCCCAAACAGGAAAATATCAAGCACAGCTTTTGGAAGGTAAGAGTCTTCAACTTTTTTTATGAATACACGTGGAATCACTTGGAACAATTCTCTAAGTGGGGGTGGGAGGAGAGAGGAAGAATAAGTTTAGGAAAACAAAAATGTGCTGAGACAAGTTTTCAAAGGAAAGGGTTTGTATTTGGTTAGGGATGTTACAGAATATAGAAGTCACTGCTAGTCTTGGAGCAGGTCCCTGAACTGGAAAGAGCTCTGTTAAGAACATAGATAGTTGCTTCCTTGGCTGCCAAATTTATTCCTTTATACTGCTATTCTATCAGTCCAGCTATTGCTTCTTTCACCCTTGTAATGTAGGTTTTGTTGTTGTTTTTGTTACTGAAATGCAAAGGAAAGCAAGAGCATCCCTTTAAAAAGCACATAGGATGAATGAACCAACCCTGGGCTGTGGAGGGCTGTAAATTTCAAGAATTTTTTAGATAATCTCCAGTGTTATGTATTCTGACAGTATTCTGTAGTGGGAACTGCTTGGGATTTCTTTTTTCTGTTGCAGCTTTCTTTTTTAAAGAAGTTCTTACTGTATGAAACTTTCTAGATTAATTGTACCAACCAGTGCGCAGTGGTGACCTTATTTTAAATTTCTAATAAGGCAAATGCAACACTGTACATAGTGTAAATAAAGTTAAGTAGTTTTTAAACTATGCTAATGCTGGTGGCAGATCCTATCAAAAGCAACAAAGAATTCACACTCTAGAACTAATATCATTGATTGTGCTCAGTATGACTTCATTTAGCTATCATTCTCTTGTAAGACTTGTGCTTAAACAGTTGTAATTGTCACTGAAATGATTGTACAGATTTTAGCATAGGATGTTCAAAGTACAAAGCCAGGCTGTAAGACAGTACCCAGACACTTTCTCCTCCATCCTCATCAGGCAAAATAATTATCCTTCTAATCTTTCAGACAACTCTTCCACAACAGTAACTTCAGCAGCAGTAATGGCAGCACAGAAGACCTGTTCAGAGACAGTATAGACTCCTGTGATAATGATATAACTGAAAAGGTGAGAGGCCGTGTGTGTTGCGATTAATGTACCCAACAAAATCCTGCTGGAGACACATATCAATTGACAAAACTCTCTTGCTCGCATTACCAGTGATCTGAAGTAGCTCATTCAAAATGTCCTTGATATCCCATTAACATTATGACTTTGCTTTACAAAAATGCAAGAACTGTGCAAGTACAGATCTAGGCATTGTATTAATACTTCTTTATTGTGTATTTACATTCATCACCTTCAGGGAAGATGCAGGGTCTGAGGAACTTGGAATTTCAGAGCTTAATTCTGCTGTTGGCTTTGTAGGGAAGCATCCCACCTTTAAAAAGGGTGGTACAGGTAAATGCCCTGTGTAGGCATTACAGTAAGGGAGTGTATGAAGAGAAATTAAAACTCTCAGTTCTTTTCCACTTCCTCTTTAAGGTAACGTACCTAGAAAAAAAGGTGACAGAACTGGAGAATGACAGCCTGACAAATGGTGACCTGAAGAGCAAACTGAAACAAGAGAACACGCAGCTAGTTCACAGGTAATAAAGCACGGAGCCACTTCTCTTTATCGTGTCAGAGCAGAGCTAGAACAAAGTTGTAGGGAAGGAACATCTCTACCTGTAAAATATAACCAAGTCTTTTGCCTTAATGCTGACAGACAAAATAAGATAAGGCTTCATCTGAGAAATCCAAGTGGAATAGGTCTCTTGCTGAATTTTCCACAAGCAGAGGCCTTACAGGCAAGTTTCATAGTACAGAGATGTTACTGACTTGTACAGAGCAAGCTCTTCTGTTACAAGAGAGGTTACCACTGCTCTTGCACATAGCAAGAGCAAAAGGCTGGATCATAGTCCCAACTTATTGAGAATGAAAGGATAATAGATGAACTGATACTACTTAATTCTATGCTGTTTGGAAGATTAAGTACCAAGAGAGAGATTGGGAGAGGTTAAATGCCGAGAGAGATACTGAAGTAGAACGCAGTAAAGAAGTGGGGAGGAGAGAAGCAATGAAGTTGCACACATTTTTTTTTTAAGTACTTTTGAAGCTGTTACTGAAGTGAGGTGTGGTTTCCTTAGAGTTCATGAGCTAGAAGAACTATTGAAAGACCAGGAGACATCAGCAGAACAGACTCTGGAAGAAGAGATAAAGAGACATCGAGAAGCATATACCAAATATGAAAAAGAGAAAGGCACCGAAATTGAACTGCTAAATACAAGGTAACAAACATCTTGATGCCTCCTAGAACAGAGTACAAGTTTTTCTTTTCTTCATTTTTATTTTGCACATAAGTGCAGGCTGTTCACAACCAGACAGTGCACAGATGGTTACAGGTTAGCAGTTCTATCGAGTAGCTGTGCAGTTGCATGTCTAATGCCCAAAAGCTTGGAGGATGCTTTACATTAATTCTTTAATCCACGTGGCCCATGTAGACAGCTTAGCTGGATATTTGGCATGGATTCAAGGAGGGAATTGTGACCAGCTGTAGCAAACATTTGTGTCTGCACTTGTTTCCTTCCTACTTAATTCTTTTTAGATACCTGTTTTTAGGAGCATGAGAATCTGAGTGTCAGTTTAGCATTTTTACCCTAAAAACAAACAAGCAAAAAGCACGCAATAGCTCATAATAAAAAATGCTAAGATTAGAAAGATTTTCTTGCTTCATCTTTTTATCAAGTGCAAGTGAAATGGCATTTTACAGCATGTCATTTTGCATGTCTGCATTCTTGAAGATTTGCTGTAAGATTTTTGTTATTGACACAGGGTTCAGCAACTGGAAGAAGAAAATGGTGAGCTGAAAAGCACTGTCACACGGCTGAAGTCACAGACGGAGAGATTAGATGAGGTAACAAAACTCCTGAGTGCTTGAGCAATCTAACACAGCTTGATTTGTGTAAGAGCAAACTCATATAGTGATTGACCCAGCTTCTTTAATTTGCCTTCCCTAAACAAGAATATAGATGGAATTGGGACATCGGTCACCTTTAGTGGCAGGAATGTCCTGAGACACGTGCCAGCTTATGACCAGCTGTGTCTAGGGATTTGTGTTGTAAAACTGAAGGTGGCTTATGCACTTGCAAGGTAGCTTTGAAGTTCCCCATTTATTCTAGGAAAGGCAACGCATGTCAGATCGGTTGGAAGACACTAGTCTGCGACTGAAGGACGAGATGGATTTGTACAAGAGAATGATGGACAAGCTGCGGCAGAACAGACTGGAATTTAACAAGGAGAGAGAAGCCACACAGGAGGTAGGTGTGAAGAGGGACATAAGACCAGGCAATCGCATCTCATCTGCACGGAAGCCCATCTGAAAAAGAATGGACAGACAGGATGAGGTCAGAAAATACAACATCCAGTAAATGTACTACTGGATTGTGTTTCTGTGGGAGGGGTACCCATAGGGTGATGAATGCTGCAAGAGCACCTAATAAATGGCAAACCCTGACCCAGAGGGTTTACAACTCTTGGAGAACTTGCAGCCTTGAATGTGTGCCCTAGCATTTCCTTTACTAAATTTGCAAGTGGAATTACACCTCTCAGACATGAAGCTTAGAGATCAGAGCAGCTTCCAGCTCTGAAGCATTTTAAGTGACCTGTGCTTCCATAGAAGAGCAAGTGGCTGTATTGTAGGAATGTCCAGCCTCAGCCAGGCTCACACAGCGCTTGTGTCGGAGTACAGAGGTGCAGCACAGAGATGTCTGCTGCTGGGGAGGGCTGGCTGTGCGGGAGCTGGAGAGACATGGCCTGCTTGCATGCCCACAGCTCATTGAAGACTTGCGGAAGGAACTGGAGCACCTGCAGCTGTACAAGCTGGAATGTGAGCGTCCTGGACGTGGGAGAAGCTCTTCATCCAGCGTGAGTGAATTCAACGCCAAAACCAGAGAGGTGGAAATGGAGCACGAAATAAAACGGCTCAAGCAGGTGAGCAGGGAAGGGCTTCTTGATCCATGTGAAATGTGCAGAACTGCTTTGAAAAATGCCTATAGCTGCAACCCCTAGGACACTGCCTTTAGATTGTGTCCCTCCCTTCCCACACAAACACAAGACCTGCATTGCATCTGTCTAGGACTTCTTTCCACAGGGAATACAAATTGTGAATGCAAGAAATGTCTGCGATTCAGGCAGGGAGAACTTGTCACTGCTGCTAAGAGAGTTGCTGTTAGCTCACAGCCTTACCCTATGTCATCCGGTCTACCTGTGACTTTTTAAAATGTATTTATATTTTAATGAAACCTTGCAGAAAGAACTTAAAAACAACGTCTTTTCATCCTTAAATAGGAGAATCAGAAACTTCGTGACCAAAATGATGATCTTAATGGACAGATCCTAAGTCTTAGTCTTTATGAAGCTAAAAATCTCTTTGCAACGCAAACAAAAGCTCAGTCACTGGCTGCTGAAATTGATTCTGCATCAAGAGATGAGGTAATACGCTTTTTTAATCAATGAAACTTAAATAAGTTTTTCAATGTAATTAGCTGTCAAGGGTGAACTATCTGAAGCTGAAAAACGAACAGAAAAATCTGCTTTGCTAGGAGTTCAAGAGTGTTAGAAGATTGCCTTAAATCTAACAGTGATCTTGGATGCTGCTTTTAATGTAACTTTTCCATTTGTCTCTCTCAAAAAAAATTGGAATTATTAGAATGTCAGTGAACTGCTTTACAATAGATTAATTTAATGTTTTTAATGTTAAAGAGTGTTGTGCTATTACAATGTTAATTTCATATAGAAATTACCATAGCCAGCTACTGAAATTTTCACTTTCCACTCTAGATTTAGTTCTAAGTTACTTCAGTAACAAGCTCTCAGATTTAAATTTCAGCTATATATTCCCTGTAGCAGAGCTGAATTCTTGGAGAAAAGTAGGCAGTGTGCAAGTAATAAACCGGTAATGCCTGGGAAGATATTACAGGAGACCCATTTGTATGTGGGCTGAGTGAAGCTTCCTTTAAGCTCCAGGACAGATCATGAGATCAGGCCAGTGTAAGAGCTCCCAGACTAAAGGACAGGTTAGCGATGCAGGAGATGAAAAGGAGTTACTTGCCTTCTATGCTTTATTTCTTCTGGACAGAACTTCCCATTTCTTCTTCAAGAGGAGTCCTGAGACAAATCTTTTTACGCAGTCTGTACTCAAATGACCCTGTGAGCCTTCGCTCCTGGGCAGTCCCTTGAAGTGAAGTGCATACTTGAGTTTCTTGCTGAACCAGAACTCTGTGAAGAAGGGCTGTTTAATTGTTGAACTGTAATTAGGTAAAAGCAAATTGGGCTTCTGCTGTTGTCAAGACAAATCCTTATTTCTCCTTCTGAATCTCCTGGCCCCTGTAAATGAGGAAAGTGCCTTACAACTGCGGCCCAGGCTTATTAAACCTCATAGACCTGCCTTGTGCCATTTTTCCTGTATAATCAAAATGAAGGTAAGAAACTGCAGATTCAGGGTGGGACTTCTGTGACAGCTAATGGAAATGGACACCCATTTAGGTGTGTCAGCTTTAGGAGGATCTAGGGCTCTGAGACTCCTGGGCAGCTTTGTCAGTTTGGCAGTAAACATGCAGAGTATAAAAGGCAAGCAATCTTCTATTTGTAGAGTTTGAGGGGTCTTTCACAGGTCAAAGGTCTAGTGAAACGCATGTAGTTAATAATATAACACAGACTATTCTTGATGAGTATTTAGCTGTGTTTTGAGGGGGGATTGGCAGGGCTTTTTTTTGAAAGACTGTATGCATATGATACAGAGGCAGCCCATATTGTTCTCAGTACAAAACACTGAAATCCTTGTTCTGTTCAGCAGCCTTTCATGCAAAGTGCTTCAGATTCCAGCAGACGTAAAAATTGAGTATCATGAAGCTCTTGCACTGAGATGAGGAAGTTCGTCCATGGTGAGGATGCAGGATAGATGCGTATGTTAGATGGGGAATTTGTTTCAAATGACCTGCCAAAAGATTCCTGGTGATGACAGTTCACCACCTTCCTTTACCATAAAGACCTTTAACATACAGATTGTTTCTAATAGAAATACAGGGAGGAGCTAGAGGTAGAGTACCCATCACAAAGGAATTGGTGATCCTGAGCAGGCACTAGTCTCTCACCTGTCTGAATTTCATGCTGTTATGTAAACTAGTAAGACTATTTCAAGATTAACTTCGAAATGTTGTGTTTCAGCTCATGGAAGCCCTTAAAGAACAGGAAGAGATAAATTACAGATTGCGACAGTATATGGACAAGATCATTTTGGCAATTCTAGACCACAACCCATCTATCTTGGAAATAAAGAATTGAAGAGAATATGAGAAGGAAAAGCAGCAACTGCCTGATATTTCTGCACATGCCACTGGATAAACAACACTCTGATACTGTAAATTAATCTATAAATATATATATATACACTACGTGTGAGTGTGGGTGCGCGGGTGTGTTTTTATGATGTTTGGTACACTGTTATTTGTCATTGAATTGGCTTGGTTAGACTTTTTCCATGCACTTTCAATACCTGTGATAAGATGGATACTGTATATTAATGTAATAACAATATAACTGGATCATGCTGTTTTAGATACTGGACAAAATGACTCTACCTCTAGTTGTAAAGGTAAAAAAGACAATGGAAACATATGGATGTGGCCCTAACAAGGAGCAAGAATTATTCTTTCGTTCTTCCAGGAATTTGGGTGCCACAAACTAATTAACATACCCAGGTTCAGTTCCTGACTGGTGCTGACTGTGTAATTTCCTATTTGATTTAATTTTAGTACTTAAACCACACATAGGATGAAAAAAAAAAAAAACAAACAAAAACTTTGGGGAAAAGGAAAGACACAAAGTAAAAGGGAAGAAGAGGAAGATATTGCAGAATTGTTGCTATTTGTGAAAAATCACCATCCACTTGTTTGCCACTGTCAGCACAAAGTGCTTTTTATGTAAGATCACTTTGGAGCCTGCTTTGGGATGCTCTGAGCCAGCCTGCTTTTTAGCGTGTGTGCGCATGTGTATTTTTTATGCCAAGGTCCCTGTAGCATTGAGGCTAAGAAGCTCTTCAAATCTCTTCCCCTATTTTCAGGGGTTTATCATGGGCCATTAAGATGAATTCTGGGATCCTGCCCCTTCCCCTCACCCCTAATTTTAAAGATTTCACTGAAGGAACACATTCCAGTTCTTACCAAACAAAGAAACTGAACCAAAAAAAAAAAAAAATTGCATGAAATAGCCCACATCAGGGGGAGGAGGAGCAGCACTTGAAATTATGTATTGAGTTGCTTTCCCACCGCAGTCCTTCCAGATTGACATTTTGTGGGCAAGCTGTGGAGAGGACCAGCTGGGTCCTAACACGGGTGGAGTCTGGTGTGGAGTGACTTTTATCTATAGGGCAGTAAAAAGAAAAAGAGCTTGGTCTTGCAGAAGTTGCTAATCCAGATCGAGTACACACGTGCATATCTAAAGCTCTGGCAAGGGAACACATCCTGATTTAGATGAGCAGCAGTGCAGGTGCTTAACTTTAAATGTGTACTGTGACTGCTCATAGAAGTCAGTGGGACAGAACATAAGTGTTAAAGTTGAGTGTATGCTTAAATGCTGCCTTAAATAGGGATGGACTTCAACACATGCCTGTGTTCTCCTGAGCTGGATTTGTGTACTGTAGGGCTAGGACCTTTTTAATTAATAATGTAGCTTATATAAGGAGCGTATGGAATTGTTTGGATAGTTGAATGGTAAAAAATAATTTTATTCCATGCACTTTTTTTAAAGTAAAAATTTCACACTTTCAATTCGCACCAACTGGCACAGAAAAATAGGCCCAAGTATCTGGCTTTCCCCAATGCATAGAGATGTTTCCTCTATTGAATACACTCCCCAGAAGAATGTTACAGTAGCAATGACTGTGCTTTTCTGTGTATTTCTTGCTGTTGGCAGTGTCTTGCCCCTAGTATTCTCTTGATGTATCTTGGTGTGTATATGTGATGCATTTTTCCTGAATTTGAATACATAAAACATGTATTCAGTTATGGATGTAAATATATATATATTTTTCTGCTATCTCTGTGCTCTTGCCTTCAGTGATGTGTTACTGGAGTGATGGGAGGGGGGGAAGTGCTGAAATCAGGCTTTTTTGAAGGCAAGAAAATAAAAACAATTTGTGTCTATGTATCTGCATTAGGCAGGTGTAAAGTAACTGGAAAGCGAAAGGGACCAGAGGAATAACTATGGGACACTAAATCCCAGCGCACAAAAATGTCTGCTCTGGGAGAAATGGTACAGTCTTGTTCAAACAGTGATGTCTCAGGGCTGGTTTCCTGAGGCTCTAAGGTAATCTGGAGGAAGGGATTCAAAGTCTACTCCTTTGCCACCTGGGGATGGTGTAAAATGTTCTTTGCTAAATTGCAGCAGCCTCTGTTTGTGGAGAAGCAGGTGGAACACCATGGACACCCCCCACACACAACTTTCCCACCCGCTGCTGCTTCTGGATGTCCCACCCAGAAGGTAGGAGAAGAAGAGTTAAGCCAGCTTGGTGCTACCTACAGCTCCCTGCCCACAGGACTCTTTGCTTCTGTGCTGGCATTTCCCTCTGTGTGGTGCCGTTTGTGGGTTGTGCCAAGGACTTTGCTCTTTTTATAGACCATAAAGGACTATTTCAAATTGTTGAGTGGCTGATGCTAACTTGCTGTGACAAGCAGGGCTGGTGAGCCAGCAGCCCTGCTGTCCAACCTGACTCGCTTGGTAAGTTACGCTTCTGTCCTGCTCTCGTGCAGTGGGTTTAGATAAGAGTAAAGCTGTTGCAGGTCAGACCAGTGACTGAATGTTTTCCCCTAAATATTTTGAGGTAAACTGGACATGGCTTCAGAATTTTAACAATCTAAAAACCCATTCCTGTTAGGATGGAACATCAGCAAACGTTGAAGACTATTTAACTAAAAATTATGCCAAGCACTTGGGAAGGGGAGAGCCTGGCTTACTTCAGAGACCACAGAGCCTGTGGATGTGAGCAGAAGACATGGGCATAGAGGTAGCCAAGTTTTTGTGCAGGTAACTATATGTAAGAGATGAATAGTCACTAATTGTGACAAATAGTCACTAAATCTGGCTTAAATCCTGAAGGTGGCACTCTAGGCAGGAGTACCCAGCAGTGGATTTTGTAAAGACTTGCAGGTTGTCTTGTGTAGCTCTGTACCCAGCTGCTGTAGCGTTTAGAAGCTGTTCCTTGCTCCAGTGTTTGCATCTGAAGAGTTGTCTTACCACCATGTTGGTGGTGTTTGTAGCTCTGTTTTATTGCATAAAGGAGTTATACTCCGCTGCTGTGGGGCCCTTGCATGGTATTGCTTTCTGTTATTGTTCAAATACATCTCCAGACACTTGTGATGTTTGACAAATAACGTGAGCTGGAGGTGGGAGAGGCATTTCACTGGCAGATACATTTTCCTCTAAGGTATCCACCTCTAAAAATACTAATTAGCAATTATATTTTTGGACTGAGTAACTACAGTAACTACAGATAATAGACCAACTTGTCTTCCAGTCCAAGCCTTGGAGAACTCTTCTGTCCCAGAAAAGAAGTCATCACGTTTTATGACATGCAGGCAACTTGGTAATAAGGGATCACTTGATGGGTCACTGGGGCAGGGAGAAGAGTAATCTGGTATCTACATTGCAGAGTGCGTATTTTGATCAGGTGTCAGACACACATATTGGCAGAACAGACGGGAGATGTGGGAGATAGGGAGGCACCGGATAAATTTATTTCTTTACTATGGGCTTCCTTTGTGCTCACAGGCCAGCTGGGGAAGTACAGTCTGTTACTGTTAGTGGAACAATGGCTTCACTTCCCTGGGTAAATAACTTCAAACACAGAAGTGTGGTATCATCTCAAATGCAGTAAACATTCTTCTATCAAAACTGTGCTTCTCATTTAACCCTCAGGGATGCAAACACAATCCAAGGTACTATATCTTGATCTGCTCCTTAGTTTGTTCTACTGTAAGTTCTGAAAAGCTAAGTGAAATTCTGGTCAAACCAGTTGCAAACCGCTGCAGCTATTTTTGTACAGAGAAAAGCATTACTTGCTCTGGCTAGAAGCTCTCCTTCATCAGGCTAGTCCACCACACAAGCTACTGCAGAAAAAATACCTCTTTCAAAACTTGCACTTAAGAGTACCTGAAATGTAGTTTCTCGGGATTTTTCTGATATTGGCTGTTTCCCTCCAGACATCAGTCTTCAGCTGCTGCCTAGTTCTGGTTTCGGAATGTGATGCTGATTTGAAACTATCTTGACATCAAAAGAGTATTTTTCAGCTTTGTGAATAACTTCTATTTAAAACTCAAACTATTTGGGATGATGTTGTGTTTTGAAGTGCAACAGTGACAAACTAACCATCCCATCTATTTTTAAGGAGTTTTTAATATGCAAATTTGTAGCAAGCCTCTCTCTCAAAAAAAAAAAATTGAATACACTTTTGCTGCCAACTTTCCTTCTATGGTCTTGGGAGAGATTCTGATGTTTCTCAGCCAGCTCTGCAGGGAGTTGAACACAGCATCATTAATCCTCAAAGATATGTGTATCAACAAATATTTTGCTGTCTGAATGCAGCGATGCGCCATTTACTTCAGTAGAACTGCGTTACTCACCAGAGAGGATCTCAGCCTGCAGAATTTAGGCTCCCTAATCTGGCTAGTAATTGAAGGCTTGGAAACTAATATATAAACATACATTGTGGCCTGCTGCATCATAGTGCTAATGACATGTGATGAATCTAAGAAGTAGAATTTACAAATAAATGAATACTTATTTTTCTTCTTTAATGGCAGTGAATATACAGTGGTTTTCTCTTAAAACAAATACTGTATGGTGTGGTCTGAGGGTTTTTTTCCAAGGAAGGAAGGAAGTAGCAGCTGATCAAACACTTGCCAGATCAGTGGCTTGGCTTACATTAATTGGAGTGAAAACTGACTCAAACTTTAACTGAGCAGTTCCTGGACTGGTTCTGGTGTTAAGTAACAATGCTCGTATTCTTGTCATGTCATTTTTTACTCAAGGAACATTGTCAAGAAGGCATGACAGGGGATGTAACACAGCTGATTTTAAAGGATATAGTTCAACAGTTGCTGGCATCTTGTTCCTTTGCAGCATCCTCAGGGTTGTTTTCTCTGTATTTTTCAATCCAAAATATTGATCCTGGGAGCAGTTTGTTATTGAAGCATGTGGTGTGGGGAGGGTTCTTCTCTAATGAAACTCTGGATGTGCTTTCAGAGTTTGTTAAGGATTGCAGTAGGTGTTTGGTCTGTATCCCGTAATCCTGCACAACACACTGGGAGTTGCTCTGATGTGCAAGAGAGTAATTTCTTTGTGGGATTCTTCCCCAATATGGCTTCGGTTGACATTTACACTCCTGGTCTTGTCCCCAGCCACTGTGCCTGCTGTCAGAGTGTCTGTGTGCCTTGGGACAGCCACTTTAAGCAAATGGGAGGCACAAACACAATATTCTTGGCTTCAGTATGGCTGAGCTCTGACTTTGTACCAGGCCAGTCCTGTCCACGCCTTTTGTGTGCTCCTGAAGACAATGTGTGTCCTATCTACATGACAAAATGTTGCAGCTGATTCTTATGATGTGTCAGCACGTAGGGTGAGTAAGCCTGAAGTCCATCCGAGTAAGGCATCATTGGGATGTCCCCATAAGCTTTGCCCAGATTCTGCATGGCTCTCCATAGCATGCTGTACTCGGACACTCTTGTTTGCGAGGCACAGCCCTACTAGCTTTTAGCCCAGCCCAGCAAGCCTACCTTGTAGATAATGACAGCCGCTCATTAAGATAGAAACATCTGCAACTAGGGTCACTGTACCGTCTTTGCCAGCTGACAGTTGTTCTGTTGTGTTCCTGAAACTTTTATTTTTTTAATTACGTTACCTGCTTAAGTCTCAAAGTTTTATTGAACTATGAGAGTAGCACCTATTCAAACATAATAAGAGAGATACTACTTTTTACTTAAACTTGAAACCTAATGAAAACAGATATTAACAAACATGGACAACTTTGGTATAGCTTGGACACCTACCCCTAGAATGTAGGTGGTGTTAGTGGTGCAGCTGTGACATCTGAGCTGCCAGCTTTCGCATCACTGTTCTCAGCAGAGTGACACTCACCCTGGCAAACCCCTGTAAAGCCCATTGTGCCCTGGTGGAGGGCACAGAGGGGATTGTTCTGGCAGACACACCTTCAATAGACAGTGAGGGGTGCAGGAGGGCTGCAGTTACTCTTCCACCCAGACAGCTGGAGCAGTGATCTTACACTACCCAACACCAGCCCCGTTTTATTTAATACCTTATCTGTAGCTAAGTTATGCTGGCTATGGAGAAAGGAAGTCAGAAGGGGAACCAAGAATTTCATATCGTGAAGATTTAGTATGCTACAGGACAGTAAGTGTTGCACTGACAGTATACTTAAATACTGAGATATTTTGGGAATTACTGTACAATCAGTTGTGGGAGCCATTTGTTTTGCTTTGTTGCACAGACTGTACTTACGTTTTTTGCATGGTTACATATTTTAGTACTTGTGCCTTCTCTGTTGTGAGGATACATTTTATTTTCACATTTATCTCCTATTTTGGGCACTTTTTATATATACTTTTTTCATTTGATCTTCATCTCTGGTTTTCATGTAATGTACATGTGTATATATAAAATAGACCAGATTTGTATTCATGTGCCTCTGAGATGTAAAAAGTACTCATTTTGTACAGGATTTTTTAGAAGCACTAGATCATGGTCTAAATTACGTAGCAAATGAAATTTAACATAATTAGCAGTTCTAAATTCTAGAAATGTTGTCTTCTAGAAATGTTGTGTCAGATGGCTGGTCTCTTTTGTGAAGCAACGTCATACACACACTCCCTAGACTTACTGTTCTAGTGTCATTATTAATTCAAAATAATAAAACACTAACTGTTATGGTCCTGACCTAGCAATTACAGTTTTTGTTCACACTAAAGCCAATTTGCTGCTTTTTATACTTGAAATGGACATCAGACCAAAATCTCATTTGAACACATTGTCCATTCCAGGTTAACTTTAGTTCTGGGATTATTTTTGTGGGAGTGGGCAAGTGATTTGCTTTGCCCATTGAAATGGAAAGAGAAATAACATTACTGATTCATAGCCTCTCCTTCTTAGAGTGGGTAAAATGCTTTAGATTACTTCTTCTGTTTCCTCCTTGGCTTCTGAGGCAGCTTTTCCTAAGGACAGACCCCGGATCTGCATGACAAGATCTTCCTCTCGTAGATGTGAGAAATTGGGTGTCTCACTTTTTGCAACTATGGAATAAACCCTTTCCTGTGTGGTTTGGAGCACAGCACTCTCCTGCAGCATTTGGGAAGCTAAATAGATGCATCCTGAGGCTGGGGCATTTGTAACTGACAGCCAGAGACCTGGTCCTAGAAATCTTCCCTCTCACCAACCTCTTCTTGAGCTGGTGCTTTCATTTCTTGAGCATTGACCCCCTCATCTGGTGAGAGGCTTGAATTGTTCCCTCTCTCGCACCTTGTGGTTTATCAATATCCCACTCACCAGCCATTGTGAGTGGGATATTCCATTGTGAGATAATCCATTGTGGTAAGTCACAAGAAAGAAATCATCAATATCCTGTAAATTTCCCAAAACACAACGTTTTGATCTATAAAATAATATGCTCCATCCTTATGAAGCAGGATTTTTTTAACTGAATTTGGCACCCACTTGACAGGTTATGCAGCTGCCTTAGAAGCAAGGAGGTGGTTTTATTTTTCACTTCAAAGCCTGCTTGGTTTGAAAATGAGCAAAGTCCACTCACTCCATTGTTACTGAAAAAAGCAGTCAGCAAAAGTGGCATATGACTATTTTTAATCTTGTTCTGTAATTTACAACACAAGTGAAGTGATGTCAGTACTGTTGAAATGTGCAATTACACTATTTTCTCTGTATTTTCTTGAAATACGTTTTGGGGACGATAAAGCTGTCCTTGCTAATGTGGATCCTTTCAGGTAGCTGTACTGTACAATCAGATATGTAAATAAATTATTTGCTTTCCCTGCATGACTAAAAAGTCGTCTCTCGTGGGTGACTGATGCCGTGTCCCGCTGTGCCCTGGATCCCTGGCACAGGCAGCGGGCACCCACCTCCCTTTTCTGTGCTCATTCAAAGGAGGATCACACAGTTCCGCTCTCCCCTGCCCAAATGCCAATCTCATTGGCTCTGGCCAAGTTACACGGATGCCACCAGGGAATGAGTTTGTCTCCGCATGTGCTTTATCTTGACAGCCACGACTATGCTAAATTTCCAGGAGCTCTGCAGAATACATGATGCCGAAGCTTCATGGGATCTCTCCGCCCACAGCACTCCCCTTCTCAAATGATGGGATGTCCAGCTGTGAGCTGTTTGCAGGATTTGGAGCCAACTTTTTAATCTGATTTAAATACCATTATTTACTGACCCTTGTGGCTAACAAGCCTGTGCTCTGACTCCTTTCCTGGGGAGCAGTCAGCTGCCATGGGAAGGGCACAGCCTGAAGCCATGTCCCTGGGGGGGTTCTGGCACTGGTGGACGGTCTGACCTTGTGCGGCCAGCCCTGACCACCCCCACAGGCCACTGGAGAGAGGGGAGTCGCTGTTAAATGAAAGGCAAGGGCTTTTTTTCTGCTCACTTGTGCCAGGGAGAGGCCTGAGGGAAAGCCCTGCCACAGGTGGCCCAGCAACAGCTGCCCGTTGCCGAGGCCCCAGGAGTGGCCATGGCTCCCAGGTGCGTTTGGATGAGCCCTCCTGGGAGTGGGACAGCAAAGTTGGCCTGGGAGGGACCAGAGTGGTGGTGGGAAACCTTTGGGCAGTGGCTGGAAGCTGGGGACTATGGCTGAGGCAGGGGGGACACGAGGAGACCCTTGCTGTGGTGCAGGCTCTGGCCAGGACTTGCCACATTGCCATCTCCAGAGCAACAGGCCCTGTGTGAGGCGGGAAGCAGAGGACACACTGGTGCCTGCAGGGCCCCCTCGACCAACTCTCTGAGGTAATTTTTTTTTTCTAATCTCCTGTTTGAGCTGCCAGACTTGCTGGCCTTTTCTCTGGTCTTTGTTTTAATGCTAGAGTGAAAAAATAACCTAGTAAGTGATGAGGTGTTTAGGTTCAAGGCTGCTATTTGCAAGAGTCTATGTGGAGAGGGGGGAGGCCACCACAGGCATGGTCACCTCAGGGGTAGCTGGCCCTGGGGCTGGTGTCTGTGGGCACCATTACTGAAAGGAGGGGTCCATTAGTTTGGGAAAATACTGCTTCTAGAGATACAGCCACACTCAGCCCACAGAGGTGCTGGGTGCTTCTTACTGGGGAAAACAGGGCCGTTCTGTAGTGTGTTGGGGAGACTCCTGGGGTGAGGCGTCTCCTCAAGCAGCTCTGTGTAGGTCACTGCCCCATCCTACCTGCCCAGCAGCACGTCTGAGGGAAATCATCAGTTAGCCTGGAAACACCAGCAAAGCCCATGCTGACGTGGCCATGGGATGCTGATGGCTCGCAGCTGTGCTTACATAGCAGGTTTACTGGGTTTAAACTTTGCCTCCTGAAAAGCTACTGCTCCCACCCCCAGCCTGCTTCTTCATTAGGTGTCACTTGTGCCCTCAATGTAAAAAAATGTGACCATTTTGCACCTGTGTGAATGATGGCGAAGGGTGTAAAGCAAAGAACCGGGCCTGTGATGTATTATTTAAAATCTTAAGTAGTGCTCTAAGGAAAGGAGAGGCGGAAAGAAAGTTTGAAAAGACTTCACTGATCAGTTCAAGCCTTGCATGGCAAACGTTTTCCTTTAAAAAGCATTTTGGTGATCATCAAGTGATCATAGTGTGCAAACTGCTTTGATTTGGCTGTCAGTATTCCCTAAACCTGGTATATGTCCTTTACAATATCATCCCGTGTGGTTGCTGGGCAACTTTTCTCCCAGCAGGTAGAGACATTTGGGGAATCAGAGCAAAGACAGCGTGTGAATAATCCATGGAGTAACTTCCCTGCATGTTATCTTCTCAGGCTTCCCCATTCCCAGATTCCTTATGGCAATGAGATGTTGGATATTCAGATTTTTAACAGCAGGCTCAAAGAAAACTCCCCGCTGTGTATGCTAAACCACTTCACCAGAGAGACATGGAGCAGTTTTGTTCCCAAATCTCAGCAGCTCAGGCTACCAGGCTGTACTACTGACCTACTTCCAGATCAATTACTTACTGGTACGCGAGAAAGACACACTGGGAAAGTAAATCAACTGTTACTCTGGGGACAGGAATACATCAACACTAGGTATCACAAAGTCTGTAATAGTTTCTGACAAATGATGCTGTTCGTACTGTGCTGGGGAGAGCCGAGACCCTTGGGTCATTTTGCAACAAGGAATTAAAGTTCAGAACTCCCTGGGAGGTGATTGTTATCTTGCTCTTATCTTTTGGGGGGAAGGGAGGAAGGAAAGAGGGTTTGAAGCCAGACAGAGGTTAAATGAGGCAGTAGCAAAGTAGTAAATAGATTGCAGGAGTTCTGACTCCTGAAAACTTGGATGATGGCAAGGAGGGCCCTTACAAAGAGGAAATACATCTCATGTGAGCACCGATGGATTACACCAGCCAACTCGTGTAGTCTGGCAGCAGGCTCTGATCTCCTCATGTTGTCTCAGCAGGAAGGTTTTTTCTCAGCATAGCAATCTCAAAGCTGTGACTTTGATGCTTTCCCTTGCTCTGTTTGCTGTTCTCGATGGCCCATGTTACAACGTTTTCTGGGATCACTGATGGCAGACAGGGCTCTGGGATGTGTCGCTCCACTCTAAATGTCTTTTGACACACGTAATGCAGCAGGGACTCTCCTAGCTTGCATAACTCAGGGTAAGTTTTGTCCTTGGAGCCAGCAGCTTCTTGGACACAAAAAAGGGGCTACAGCATATGACTACTAAACTGAAAATTGTCCAAGATGTATAACCATAACTATTTGGGTTACTGGTGATTTTAAAACAACTTTGCAGTGATAATATGTAAACATGTCTTCTGGCATAGTACTAAAACCCTTATTCCCTGACACCGAGATCTTTGTGCCTTAGCTTGCTGACAGACCAGGTAGTTAATATTTTGATGCGATAGCGTGTAACATAAGGCTGAAAACGCACAGTGCAGACTCTTTCTGAAAAGAAAGACAGAAGAGCTGGGCTCTGGCACCAAGTGAGGTAGATGGAACTCGGCTGCTGAAAGGCTGTGTTCACTCTTTCCCCGTTCCGTAACAAGTGAATTGGAGGATGTATTTTATGAAACACTGTCTTTCTTGGCTACTGTGTGGCTTTTCTTAATGTGCTCTGGCTTTTAGTTAAAACCTCAACAGTCACTGGGAAGGGTTGCTACCAGCCTTTCAGTATCTTCTGGTCTGCCTGAGCGCTTGTCCCTTGCGGCAGAGAAAGGACCCCCCACCAAGCCTGTCCTTTGGCCAAAGCATGGTCTGCAGAGCTGAGCTCTGGCCATGCAAAGGAAGGATTTGGGAGGGATGAGGCGGGGGAGAAGGGAGGGAAGGGGAGTGCTGCCAGGGCTGCCATGTGCAGAGGGATGTGATTAAACACTGGCTGCCTGAAATGCAAAGTCCAGGGCCGCGAAGGGCACGGAATGTGGCTGGAAACCAGCGGCGAGTCCTGCAGCCCCAGCAGCTCCTGCTGTCCTGCTGCTTTTGGCCAAGCATCCTGGTGTCACCAGGGTGCGGGCTTCCCAAGCGACTTTGGCATCAAAAAATAAGCCTTAGCATCAGAAACCTGATTGGAAATATTTGGCACAATGTTTGTATTAGCACCTAAAAATAGGACTTACCCGTCAGAAAGCAACTGCTCAGGAATGAGCTGTTCAGCCCTCACGTGTTTTATTTATTTGTGCAAGGAGCACATGGCAAATGCAGTGTGCATTCTTGCAATAAAGGTTGTGTAACTCGGATCTGATTAAACAGACAGTGGTGCCTGGTTACAAAGTCATAGCTATAAAGCAAAAAGAGGGATCATACTATGTCAGATTGGCAGTAGGTTCTAACTGTGCCTGGCTTTTTTAAATTTTCTTGTTGGTTGGTTTGTTTTTTCAGGAGGAATATGTAAGCCAAAAAAATACCAGTTTATTTTCTGCTGCCCAGCAATGGTTGAAAACTAGAAACCAGAATGAGAAATTCCAATGCAGGGCGAAATAATGGTTCAAAACCACATCCTTCAAATTCTTCCCTCCTGCCCTACAGCTAGTGGTGATAAAAATGAGAGCTGATTCATTTCTTGGGTTTTAACCAAGCATTAGCCATAAGACTAAATATTTGGTAGCTGGAAACCCAAAGGAGGAAATATTAATAATGTAGTATTGTATTAATGATTTATGCTATTATGATTTTACTATGTAAACAGAAGATAATGGGATTGAAGCAAAATGTGAAAATTCAGTTTGAATATCAGGAAACACTTCCTGACACAAACCCGTGTTAGGTTGCCTGATACCGTCCCAGGGGAAGGGGTGGAAACGCTGTTGCTTGGCAGAGTGTTGGGAGGCAGCGTGTGGCAGCGGTGGCAGGGCCGGAGCCCCAGCCAGGTCCCCCTCTGCTGGGCCTTGGGGGGGACGGGGTGTCCCACCGCGGGACGGTGTGCCCGCAGGGCTTGCTCTTGCTTTGGAGGGGAAGCCTTCCTCCCCCCAAAACTGGGAGACGGGGCCAGCACGCTCTCCCGTTAGCGGGTGCCAGACACTGGAAAGCAGCCGGGCTGAATGTGTAAGGCTTTTTTTTCATACAAAATAGCTCCTGTTTGTTTCCTCGGGCAACTCTCTGTTTCTGTGGTGATGCACTTTACTCTGCCATGAGAAACATCAGGAGCTGTTAACCAGGAGAAAGGAAAATAAACGTTCAGCAATAATTTCCTTTTTGAGCAATAGCGCTGCCGCCGCAGGTGATGCCGGCGAGAGGCTCCGCCGCCGGGGGGGTTGGTACCGCACGGGGGTCACCAGAAACGCGTTCCTGGGGGAGCAATCTGGCTGCGGGGAGAAGGGGCAGGGGGACGGCAGAGCTCCGCGGGCGGGGAAGGGCCCGGTCACCGGCAGCCGGCGGGGGCGTCGCTGGGGCCCGTGCTCCCGTCCTACCGTTCTGGGCGGGTCCGTCACCGCCCTTTCCCGGTGCTCCGCCCCGCGGCTGCCCCGGACCCGCCACCGCCAACCGCACCGGCGGGCGGCACCGCGCCGTCCCGCGGAGCTGCGGCGTCTCCCGGGGCCGCCCCGCCCCGTCCCGCCGCCGGCAGCTCCCCG
>JAOXNO010000003.1:33176053-33187012 GCA_028565335.1 Limnodromus scolopaceus
CGGGGCCGCCCCGTCCCGCCGGCGGCGGCAGCTCCCCGGGGCGGGCGGGTCGGTCGCTTCCACTGGCGGCGCGGGGGAGCAGCTAGCCCGTCAGGCGCGGTGGCCAAGTGGTAAGGCGTCGGTCTCGTAAACCGAAGATCGCGGGTTCGAACCCCGTCCGTGCCTGCCGAGGCAGCGCGGTGCGCTGGCAGCCCCGCGGTGGGGAGGCCGCGGACGCCGCCTCGTTTGCGGCTCCTTTTTTTTCTGCTTTCGGCCGCCGAGACCCGCTCATGACTCCTCGCTGGGCTCCCCGGCAGCTGCGGAGTTCGGGGAGCGGAGACACGGAGCCAGCGAGGGGGCCGCGGTCCCCGCGGGTCCTTGGCATGGAGCCGGTGGTGAGCCCAGGGGGGCATCAGTGCGGCGCGGGGGGCGGGCAGGCTCCGGAGGGTTTTACTGGATGCTGTGAATCACGGTTAAATTGATGTTTGCACTGGATTGCTGTGGAGGAGGTGTTTAAGCATGGAAAAGATGAGTCCCTCTTGCTGTTACTTTCTCTATAGGTGCTGTTTTTGCAGTAATTCCCACTATGAAAAGTGTAGTGCAGTTGTACCGTTTACACCAGAACGGACCTTCATGGCATGGTTCTCAATACATAAAGCTGTGCGAAGCTTTGCACGTGTGCAAGGGCATTTCTGCTGGCTCTGTGTAACA
This sequence comes from Limnodromus scolopaceus, assembly GCA_028565335.1. Taxonomy (NCBI): domain Eukaryota; kingdom Metazoa; phylum Chordata; class Aves; order Charadriiformes; family Scolopacidae; genus Limnodromus; species Limnodromus scolopaceus. The sequence goes on from JAOXNO010000003.1 coordinate 33,176,744, forward strand.
GAACTTTGATTATTGCTGCTTTCAGGCAGCTTAAAATATGTAAAGAACGAAGTCATTTAATTGTAAAATCACCACAGCCAGGTATCTGGGAAGAGCTGAGGAGCTTTTTCCAAAAAACTGGCTGTTTTCTTTGATGCTTAGAAAAAGCTGGTTTTTGTTGTTTAACGTGCCACACTTTGGCTGGGACTGATGAGGTAGGAGGCTGTTTGTCTTTCTCGGTAGGTGTTGGAAATGTGTGTGTGTATGTGTTAGGTGTTTGGGGAGGTTTGTAGAAAATGGTTGTACAGTATGTTATTAACAAGCCACAAAAAAAGCAGTATTACATTTTGATATAAAAACAGGAAATGCAGTTTAGAAAAACATAGACACCGTTTTACTCGGAAAATGCAGTGCTGTCAAAATCCTGTCAACTTTGTTGGCGGATTTTGAGGATGAAGGTTCCAGCTTTGAAACACGCTATTTTGAGTAGACATCAGTATGTCAAACCAAAACATTTCTAGTGATTCAAAAGCTGTCTTGCAGCTTTTGCAGAGAATTTCAGAATTATGTGGGTTTGTTTCTGGTTGAAACCAATTGTGAAACTGAGGTCCTTCCTGAAAAAGGCTTGCCATCCCGTAAGCCTGAGCAGTTCAGTCTTGCCCAAACGTGTGCCACGTACCCAGGACTAAGAGCCAGGTATTTTCATAAAGCTTTGGCATTGCTGTTCTCTGTGGCCATAACACATCCAGGCTTACCAGTTGCTTAACTTTGGTCTCTGCAGAACTGGAATATTCACTTCTGACTCCTGGGAGTCTTTTAAGGAAGGTTCCCGGATCCTTTCTGTTAAGTATCATGCGGTTCTCTCTGTGCCATCCTGCTAATGTTGCCTTCAAGCCTCCCCAGCTCTTCACAGGCACACTGATCCTAGGTCACAGGTACTTTTTTTCCAGTCCTCAGGACTGTCTTTTTAGAGCTGTTGGTCTTGCCCAGCACAGCAGAGTCCTGGTGTGCAATACAGGCCCCTGCTCACCCCCAGAGCATGACTGAAAGATAATGCACTTGTTGTAGTAGTCAAGAAAGTGCAGAGGAAGACAAGGAGGTGTTTCTGAACAGAAAAGTACGCATGGAGGTTTTGCTATAAATACCACGTTTGAACAGGTGAAGGTTTCGGAGCAGTTTGGCTCCTTTGGCAGTTGGGACTGAAACCTCTGAAAAGTTCTGGTTGGCTTATTAGAAGAAATGGAGCTGTGCCTCTGGGCTTACATGTGAAGTTTATACCAGGGCAAGATGCTGCACTGAGCCACCTGGAGACAAATGACTCACAGCCCTGGCTCAGGCAAGAGTGGAGGCTGCACGTTACTTAAAATAAAGGAGGGAGTCCTTGCAGCAGGAGCTCAGGATATGGAAGTCCATCCCCAAGTGTGTCTCTGTCACCCGGTGTGTGTGCTGTGCTTGGCCTGCCGAGCACAGCAGGGTTTGTTAATGAAGCTGGAAATCGAGAGCTAGACCCCAGCTGATGTAAATTAGCAGAGAGCCGCTCAAGCTAAGAAGACTGTTCAGCTGACCCTGTGTGTGAGCAAAGTCCAGCCTAAAAATAAAATCCATATAAAATGTCCTGCTCCTCACACCTAGGCAGAGCTGCTCCTGGCTCGCTGGCACTGCTGGGGCTCTTGATTCTCCTCACTCCCCTCCCTTTGGTGTCTCTGCCCCTTCACTGTTTGTGGGAGGTCCCAGCACAGCAGGGTTGGGTTGAGGCAGAGCATGTGAGCTCTCACCTCCCACCTTCACAGCCCCCTCTTCTTGCACAGTCTGGCAATGTTTGATTTTGACCTTAATTTAATAGCTGAAGTCCTGAAGTGCCAATGAACTTGAATCAAGACACTTATGATTGATCATAGGTGTGCTGGAGATAGTTTTGGTTTGGGATTTTTTTGGGTAGGTGAGAGAAAGTTGTTTATTTTGGACACAAGTCCTGACCAAAACCATAAAAAAATTTAGGTGTCCTATTTGAGTTGCTTTAAGATCTTTGATTGTATTGCAGAAAATACTGAGCAGCCTCCCTCTGAATGTAACACCTCTATTAAATGAGAAGTTATTAAGCAAGGATTAAAATGAGGCCCCTTTTAATTGTCTAATAAAAACACATTACAATTAATGTACTTAAAAGATGTGTTACTGCTGAAAATCTTGGCTGTATTTAGATACAGAATTTCCTGACCTTTCTGATTTCACAAACTATTTATTCAGAATCCAGACATCTTCATGACCCCTTTAAAGTAAGTGTAAAAATGAATCAATTATAACAGCAGTATTTCTGAATTGCATATTATGTGTATTTTTGAGAGGCTGACAGAAAACGCTTGCTTTTGAAAGGTAAGAAGTGAATGGGAACTAAAAGCATAAAGTTCTTTGTTCGGATTATAATAACACTTTTCAGTGCTTTGCAACTCTCCCGAGTGTCTGTTGCGTCCTCCCTAGGGTCAAACCTCAGCAACTGAAAACCAGTGTGTTAGCAGCACAGGAGCTGTGTGTCTGGTTCAGAAATAGTGGTGAGATCATTCAAAAGCCTTGCTCAGACCTTGCTTTGTGGAGCCAGGCAGGGAGATTGTACCAAAAGAACTGTTCAGACCCACTTGTCCCATTAATAAAGTGTTGGATTGTCTTCCTAGCTTTCTTCCTTTTTGGGCATCCCTCCATGGGATGGCTGACATTTTTTTTTTTTTTAATTTTTTTTTTTTTTTAAAGGAGGGGGTAAAAAAACCCAAACCCAAACCCTGAAACCTTGAACTTCGAAAGAAAATACATGTGCGGAGTTGTGCAAATAGAGCGTGGCGTGCCAGGGGTGACTGGGCTGCCTGAGCCAGCTGGGCCATGGGCTGGCGAGGGCCCTCGCTCTTGGGGACAGGGCTGGTGTCCCGGAGGCTGGGCCCTGCCTTTGTACATGGTCAATGACAGGGCCAAGCTGGGAGGATGCTCAGCATCTGCAATGTGAAACCATGATAACGTTTCCTGCGGATTAGACAGCTAAATGTACAAAGTATTTTATAAAGCTGTGACTGCTGGTAAGACCACCAACAAACAATTGGGGGGAAGGCACTGATGTTAGATGAGGCAGGAGAACAGTATTTGCAGTGTTGTCTGAATCCCAAATATATGGCTGAGTAAATTAACCTATGAGTAAATAAACCCCAAACTGTGGAAATCTTCACATGGCTACAGCAATGTGATTCCCATTTTCATTATGCCTGGAATTTAATGGACTGCTGAAGTTTGACCAAAAGGCATTTCTTGTGTCAAAATGAAAAATTACAGATCAAAAGGGTGACTTCGCAGACAAACATATCGATCTAAAGCCTGGGTGACACAGACTTCCTGGAAGAGAGCCCAGAAGCATGTCTGTGTTTAAAGTCAAATGGCTGTAGCCTTTTACCACTGATGAATAAAAAATGTTTTTGTCTGCATGCCGAAGGCTCAAGCAGAAACAGAAATTACTTGATTTGTTCTGCCGGAGGAGTAGGTACGTGTTTGCGAATAGTAATCCATTGAATGCTGCAGTAGTCAATAATTTGAAAAAATGACAGCGAGGAAATAAAATTTTTCCCCCCTCTGAAAACTCTGTTTATGGCAACCATAGGAAAGGCACAGTGAGAGTCCTCATTCTGTGTTCAAGAGGCAGAGTTACTGGTGTCTCTTCTCTAGAAGCACGAGGGGAGAAGTTGTGAAGTTCCTCCTTGAGGATCCCAGTTGTATTTTTGCTTTGGTACAGGAGTAGCAAGTCTTACAGACATCCAGCCCTGAGGATGGTACTGTCATCTATAGTGAGGTAGTAATTAAAAGGTCCGGGTGTGCCTCCCAGACCAGGATGAACGAAGGGCTCAGCACAGCATGCTGCTGCTGCTCCCCTGAGACCAAGGTGTAATGTTATGAGTGGTGGCGGCATGATTTTGTGAATGAGCTCTGTAGGGACCCAGGAGAGGGAACAATGGTCCTTACTGCTGTGCTGGCATACTGCAGAGCAGTGCTCAGTGCCTTGGTTTCCCAAGGGAACCTGTGAAAACATAATTTAAATGGAAAAAGTGGTGCCGAATGGCAGTGCCTGCTTCTGTGAAGCCCAGAAGATGCCAGCTGATGCTCCAGGCAGTGTGTCTGAAACAAACTTCAATTATGCAGGGAAGGAGGAGCAAGGGGGTGTGTGTGGATGGATGGGAGATTTCTAATCTCATCTCCTCCACAGTCTGTTTAACCTCAGCAGAATGGAGCCTGCTGGTCCCAGAAGCCCTGATCCTCTCCCTATTTCCCTCTCAGGTGCTCATTCATGTTTCTGACTTAAACAGCATGAAGGAAAGAGAGGCTGAGAGCTCAGGCCTGGAAAGTTTGTGCATGGTCCTTATCCGTGTGAGTACTCACTGGCAGTTGCCACTGGGTGACGTTTACTGCAGTTAGCGAGCTGTTGCAGGATGAAGGGCAGTAACAGGAGTATAGCTTTTATTGTGGTCTTGGTGTAAATTGGAAAAAAAATATATTGGAGCTGATAAAATTATATGGTTGTAAATGCAGTGCCATGGGAGCAGAGTCAGGTGTTGGATTAATATAACTTCTGAACTATTAGTTCTCATATGAATCTCATATTATGGAGAATAATTTCCTTTGCATTCAACACAATACAGCACCACCAGCCTGGTGGTGATGGTGACAAAGCCAGGCTTCAAAGTCCAGCCTGAGACATCATGTCAGCAGTGCAAAAAGCATCAGCAACAAACAGGGTAAGAGGCAAAGGGCACAAACTGAAACACGGGAGGTTCTGTCTGAAATCAGGAAACACTTTTTCAAGTAAAGGTGACAGAGCGCTGGCACAGGTTGCCCATGGAGGTTGTGGAGTCTCCATCCTTGGAGATATTTAAAAGCCATCTGCCCAGAGTCCTGGGCTGCTTTCTTTAGGTGACCCTGCTTGAGCAGAGGGTGGACCAGATGACCTCCAGCGGTCCCTTACAACCACAACCATCCTGCGATTCTGTGAAACTCCTTTGCTTTTGAAGTCTGTACTGTTTATTGCTGCCTGAAAGTCCCAGGGCCAAACCTGCCCCTGTACTAACAGCGGTGGCTTCTTTAGGGTGATGCTCTCTGTGACTGTGGCCTGCCATCTCATTTGTGGCAGCACTAATTCAAACTGTAGTGCTGAGTTGGTACAATCATCTAAGTTAATTTAAACTGTATATGAATTCAAGACGAGGACAGCCTAATATAGAATGTAATGTTTACTGTCTTTGAAGAAACTATAATAAACCTAGATGGGAAGCTCAAGAAAGAGATGGAGCAATCAGCTAGCATAGCAAATATGTCAGAGGATTCTTGGGACCCCCAGCCTGAAACTTTTGTGTGTTATTGCTGGGCACAGTGGCCATCAATTGAACCCAAATGGTCACGAGAGTTTGATGGCGTTCTGTGGTTTGTGCTGTCACAGCCTTATTGGGACTGTGAAGATCGTGCGCTTGCATTGATGGAATCCTTGTCACTAGTTTCACACGGATTGTACCCAAGTTCAAACACATATTTCATCATAGGAAAAGGGAAACAGAAGGCACATGAGGCTTTACTGGCATAGCTGGATTTAAAGACTCATTTCATACTCCCAGTATGTACGTGGGAGGAATAATACTGTGGCATCATTTTTAATTTTAAGAAAGCATCTTAAAGAAAGAAAGTATAGTCCTGTGAACACTGTCCCCTCTCAGCAGTCACTGCAGTGCCTTGGTGCCCGTGTAAGGCCTGTGCAGTGAAAAGTGAGCTCCCACACCAAGCCTGCTGCCTGTCAGCCTCTGCTTGAGCTGAATTCCTGACTCCTGTCCTTTCATCACTCCGGGCCCAACTGAAGGAGTACTTGCGAGCTACCAAATATAGAATGTGCGCAGCCTATTTCACAACTGGAACTTGCAAATGCTGGAGTGGATTTCATGGACTGAAGCCCCCCAGGGAGGGAGCATTACGGTAAATAATGTTAGTGCATTTGTTTAATCCCTGGGGATTGTGGAACGTAGGATTAAAGTGGGCTAAGGGGATTTCCCCATTGACAGCTGCTCCTCTGTGCACAAACACACACACAATTTTTTTATATGTAACTTGTTCAGCCCCAAAGAATTTAAACTGCATATGGCACTGTGCATAACGTGACTGTTGTTTCCACATCTGGTTACACATATCTGTCTCCCCCAGTAATTGTCTTTAATAGACACAATTGGGGATGAGGTAGTTGTACTAAGAAGAGACATAGCTCTGTGTTTGCACAGGAAACCATTATTTCTGAGCTTAATCATAGCTTGTTAGTCCTGTGATTTTTCTCCTCTCCCCCATATACACACCAGCACACATGCTTTAAATATGAAGGCCCCATTTATGGTGGGGCATTCATCTTGTATTGACAATTTGCCAGAGTTTCTCTAGACAGGCAGAGCCTTGGCCAGTGAGCAGAGAAATAGACCATCCCTTAGTGGTGGCTGGAGGCTGGAGCTCACTGGCGTTACCTGGGTTTCTCACAGCTGAACAACTGGGTTGCAGCAAATATCGCGGAAGGATGGCAGTTTCTATAAATCCTTAATGGACTTGGCTGCTTGGTGTTCCTGCAGAGGTACATGGGGTCAGGCCAGCTCCCTGCAGTACATCATATTTGTACATTTCAGAACTTTTAATCATAAACTTGCTATTCGTCTTGTTCTGTTAAAAAAAAAAAAAAAAAAGATCTGGGTGTCTAGCATGAATTCATATTTTCAGGTGAAAACTGGCATATTTCATCCTGTGCCAGCAGTGGAGTTTCAATAATTTCTCTCACAACATTATCTTTAAGTTTAACTTCTTTGACAATCCAGTCTCTTTGTCAACAAGGTCTGATGCCGAAATACCAAGCTGTCGGCTACAAGCCACACTTGCTTACACGCTGCTTAGTACCACATGCTGGAAAGTTAACAAATCAGTGTATCTACTTGTGGAGAAAGGTATTGTGTAAGTATAGGCAGGATCAAGAAAGAAAAAGATCAGATTAATGCACACATTCACCTACAGCAAACTGCGTCCGCAGGGTCTAAGTGTGTCCCAGTCAGTAACACACAGTCCAGTCTCTCACCCACAGGAGTTCCCTCCTGACTTCAGAGGTACGACACCAGTCTTCAACTTTGTGAAGCCTTTGTGGAAACCTATAAAGACACTACTACATCTGGTTCATGGCTCTTGTAAAAATGTTTTCTTTTTTCCAAACAGGGCTATTTTCAGAAGTGATAGAATCTATTGTTCCATAGTTATTGTTCTGGGCTATTGTTGGTCTAATGTTATTAATATATTAGCCCTTTGGCTGCCAAACGGCTTGAAACAAACTGCTTATGTTTATTTTTAGAATTGTGAAAGTTGTGATGCTTTACAACTTGATATGCTTGTGATTACATCTGAACTGAATGCAGAGCTAATCCTCTTCCCAGCTCCCATCCAGACAGGAGCTGTAATCATGTGTTCACAGCACGCAGGTTCTGCACACCATGAAGAGCAGCCAGCAGGTATTCGTGAGAGGAGATGAAGTCCAAAGACTTGACCTTCTCAGGTATGGAAGTACTTCCTGCCAAGAGAAGACTTGCCTGAAATGTGCCTTATCCAGTTACCAATGCCGTCAGTGGACGTGGGAGCGGGCTGCCAGCAGCTGAGCACATCTCATGGGACTGGGCTCCCTGCAGAAGAGCTCCTGCTGGGCGAAAACGTGTGAAACTCTTGCCCTGCCTTCATGGAAATTAAGAGGAGCTTCACATCAGTACCAGTGGGGGCAAGATGAAGACAAGAGGCAACATGTATGAGGCTGCTGAAAATAGCAAATTAAACAGTTGGTCAGGACATCAGCTAAGCAGTATGCCATCAGCTTAATTAGAAAGAAACTTCTCAGCATTGGTCTGTGTTGTTATGAGCAGCTCTTTGATACAGCCAAAGAGCAAGAACAGTATTTTAAAAAAAAAAAAAAGAGGAAAAAGAGAGAGAATGAGAATAAGAGGTTGGAAGATGTAACTTGCGATGTAAGAGTAGCAGTCTCTTAATTTCTAAAAGCTGTTGAGGCCATGTCTCATTCAACCCAAGTGATTTCTACAACATCTGTGCCCTTCACCACAGAAAAGGTTAGTGTTTTTCACACAGTTTTGGAAGTCTTCCTTTCTACCAGTACTCGCAGGGCATCATCACTGCAGAAAAACTTCCTGGGTGTCACCATTCCAGATGGTCAAGAAATTCTTCATTTCTGTACCTTCCACCAGTATGTCTTATTTCCAAAATGCTCATACAACTTTATTCCCCTTTCAAACCTTTTTGCCCATGGTCCGTGATTCACTTTGCATTCTACTATTGATTTTAAACAACATGTTCCTTGGCTCTAAATATTCATCAGGCTTCTAGCCAAGGAACATGTTCTTCTGTGTAGAGGATAGCTTTGTAGTGTTGATCGAGAGGAGCAGTTACATGACAGATCAGTTGAAGTTGTCCCTGTCTCATTCTAACCACGCCAGGTCGAGTCACTTGCCACATTTGTAATGATGCTGGTACCATAAAGCTCTGAGCACATAAAGGCTTCTAGTGCAACTCATATACACATGGCTGTCTTACATGGCTTCTGGGTAGACAAAGGGGGGAAAAAAAGTCCAGTGTAGAAAGCGGGTATGTGCATTTGTGTCCTGCTGAACCCAAATATTTAAAAGAGAAATCCTCTGGATGCTGGCCTTGATTTTGTTAGCATTAGCTCCTAAAGCTCAGTTTGGAGCTTCTTGCTCAGCTCAGGTTTTCCTGTCAGGCACAGAGATACGATGGAGACATTTCCGTGTGTTGGTAATCCTGTCCCATCAATGTGAGCTCATTCTTATCCGTGTCTCTTGTGGTCCTCCTGCTCAGCTCAATGGAGCTGTGCTCGTGCTGTGGTCTTTAGTGAACTTCACCTTGATTGCTGACATTTCGCAGGAACAGTGAGTGATCTCGTCTCTCTTTGTAGGACAAAGCCTTGCAAGCCATCCCCTACATTTCTGGTGGCTTCAGTGTGCTGCTGGACTGGTCACTACTTTGCTATCATAGTAGAGGAAACTGTCCAGGGGTATGGTCATGCAAAGAACCTAAGCTCTCTGTAGTTTGTGTGTGTTTTGTCCCCTTTTCCACAGTTTGGTGTTCAGGGCATCTGCAGCAAATATTAAAGGGAGGTGCAGTAACTGTCCAACCTCCCTATAACCAGTGGGCAGGGCCTGCACATGCTGAGTTGGTATCCAAAGCATATTAAGATATACTTCCAAAAAGTCCAGAAAGCTCAAAAGCATGAGGCAGGTGAGGATGTGCTGAGGAATAATCTAAGAGCAAAAAGCAGAAAGAAAATAAATTTTCTTTTTCCTAGCATTTCAGCTGTCCCTTCTGACTTGACCTCACATTACTGGGGGCCTTGTGGTATTTTCGTAAAACACTTTTTTAACTGAGTGTGTATGTGAATGAGTTAATCTTTACAAAAACTTTATAAATTGCATACATTAGATAGCTGTACTTTGTGCAGGTTTTCCCAGTCATACAGATTCACCCAGCCTTACTGGGTATGTAAATACTATAATCACAGAATGGTTTGGGTTGGAAGGGACCTTAAAGCTCATCGAGTTCCAACCCCCCTGCCCTGGGCAGGGACACCTCCCACCAAACCAGGTTGCTCAAAGCCCTGTCCAACCTGGCTTTGAACCCCTCCAGGGATGGGGCAGCCACAGCTTCTCTGGGCAGCTTGGGCCAGTGTCTCACCACCCTCACAGCAAGGAATTTCTTCCTGAGATCTCATCTCAATCTCCCCTCTTTCAGTTTAAAACGGCTACCCCTTGTCCTGTCTGTACACCCTGATAAAGAGTCCCTCCCCATCTTTCCTGTCACCCCTTTAGGTACTGGAAGGGGCTAAAGGGTCTCCCCGGAGCCTCCTCTTAGCGCTGGACAGACAGGAGGGTAGAATATGTCCTCTGACATCCTTGCAGCAGAGACAAGGTATCTACATGGCTGCTTTGAGGCACGCAGGAGGAGACTGGACATAAAGGGACACGTTTGGGGAGATGTAGAGGGAGTTGCTGGCTATGAGCGGATACGGAGGCATGCGGACGGGGGTGCCGGGGCGGTCCCCGGGGATTCAGTGCGGCCGAGGGTCCCCCAGCCTGTCTACAGCCTCGGTGGAAGGGAGACGCCGGCAGCTCCCGCACCGCAGCCGGGCAGCCGCGGCTCCGCCGGAGCGGCCGGCCGAGCGCTCCGCCGCGCATCCCCCGCTCCCGG
>JAOXNO010000003.1:33188677-33209095 GCA_028565335.1 Limnodromus scolopaceus
CCTGCCGGGATGCGGGGGCCCGGCCCGGCCCGGCGGGGCACCGGCGGGCGCTGCCGGGGCGGACCTTGCCGGGACCGGGACCGACACTGGGGCCGGCGGGTGTCGTAGGGAGAGGACGGAGCTGGTTCTCCGCGAACCGTAAGTGCATTTTATTTTCTTCCACCTCTGAAAGGGCCTTAAGCGTTCCCGGCGCTGGCGGCCATCCCCGCAGCTTCCCGGCGGGCCCCGACGTGCCCAGCGCGCAGGAGGCTGTGCCCGGGCCCTGCCTTAGCGTGGAGAGCGCCCGGGTTTTGCTCCTGCAAGGACATGTGCATCCTTCCCACCGCTTTCACTTTCAGAAAACACATCTGTTTTCTTTTTTCTTTCCTTTTTTTTTTTTTTTTTTTTAAAATAAATCTGGTCACATACATACCGAGTCGCTTGGCTCCCGGTAATTTTCTTCTGTTTTATTCACTTCAGTGCTTTTACCCCCCACCCTTCCGATGTTCCTTATTACTCGTCTTTGATTTTGAGTCAGCACACCACTTCTGGAGACACTGGTTTGTGCTCCTTCTTTGGGCGCTGTACGTATACAACTCTGTGTTGTATATTACTGTTTGCTTGTACAGCTTCGTATTTATAACTTATGCGCCCTTCTGTGTTGCGTTACATTACTTTTTAAGTTCTTAGACTAGAATTATTTTGAGGGTCCTCATATTTTTTCATTTATGTAGAGATGGTTTCACTTCTCTCTTGTGAAGTCAATGATATTGACCTAGAATAAGGAAAAAGGCCAAGTGGCAACAGTATTCTCATGGCTAAGGTCTGTAAAAGCAAATGGAAAATTAAAATCTTCCTGTGAGTTTTTTTGATTCACTTAGTATTTAATTCTCCCTCTGTTGTAGCATTGTAGGAGTCTACATTCTGCATGTGTGTACACAGTCATTTACACACTCCACACAACTTTTATGCTCTGCTCCCATGAGATTTTTGCAAACAAACCCCGTTTTCAGTGCTATATTGTGTAGTATTTGCCCATAAAAATAACAATATTTACTTAGTCTTTCACAGTTAGGAAAAATTAGCAAATGGCATTACAGACTTCTGCACACTCTTTTCTTCTTCAGCCCTCTATATTCAAACATTTGTGCACAGCATACTAAAACATATATTAATAGCTATTCCTCTGACATGCATCGGGGCATACAGACCTCGGTATATCAGAATTATTTCCCGTGTGCAGTCCCTCCATTGCCTGTTTGACTTTGGGGACAGTAGGCGCAGTCAGGTCTGCCTTGGGCCTGTTCTCCTTACAAACCTATTCATAAGTACTGGTTGGGAGCTCTCTTTGAAAGCAAAATTTAAAGGAAATTTTTTTGCATGCTTCTTTTCCCCGCATGCCCGTTTTTCTGAAGAACTCTGTCTAGCGGCCACAAAAAGGAAAAGTATGTGAAAGTAAAGGCAAAATACTGTTACCCTTTTTGGAGAGAACGCCGTTAGAGACCATTCTGCTGGCCTATTTGCAGCTCTCTTCTCCCTGCAGATCTCTAGCTCTTAACAAAATTAATCTGCAGTGAAATCACAGAAATCTGATTCTAATCATCCGCCCGGGAACAAGACGGAGCTACAAGAAGACGAGCATAGTTTAAAAATACTTCAGGCACGCGGAGCCGTATCATTAACATTAAAACCTGATGGTGTGAAAGGGGGGAACGGGGAGTGGATTTCTGTGCCACTTCAGCGTCTTCCTTCCAACTTCTTGTACAACTTCTTAGGTATCACTGGCGAGCAGCGATTTTTTGTTGAGGTTGGTTGTGTTGCTGTTTAGGCTCTTGGACTAGCTGGTAGGCTAAACTGAAGTTTTCCCTTTCATAGGAGATTTTCTTAATTGTGGTTTGCTTTGTAAAGCTGGGTAAACTGCTGGGTTTAGCTTTTGCCAGGTTTAACATAATCTGGAAAAGTTTTTTCCAGCAATAATTGGTTTCTTCCTGCCTTTAAGTAACTCTGGCAAGTTTTGTCCCCCCAAAACCTATTTTGGAGCTCTATATAGCATAATTTGAGTTACTATCTTTTGATTTGAGTGCATCATTCAAGATTCAGTCGAAACCTGGCTTCCGTAGGGAAAGAGCGCTCAGCATTTTATGGTCATCAGGACTTGTTAAATGTGTTCATTTAAGCTTACAACTCCCTAGTAACTTTTAGAAATCTTTTTTTTTTTCTCTGTTTGATGAATTTGTTCATCTGTTTGAACTAGTGTGATGTAGTTGTTTATAGCTGCTAGAACTCTGTTGAAAGATTTGCTGATACTAGGAAAGTATTTTTTTCTCCATTCATCTACATTATTAGTGATTATTTAGATCGTAGCAGCACACACTGCATTGACAGGCACTTTTCAACTTCTGTTTGTGCCCCAAAGAACATACAGTGCAATGCAAATGTATTTCTCAGCATCTGTTTTACACTGTTGAGTTTAAACATTCTCTCTGAATTAAAGTTCAGGCTGGAAGGGAACATTCCCTCATGCCCCAAATGACTTTTTGTGGGTCAAATTACAAAGTAAAAATATTTTATTTTATTTTTAAATAATATTGCTCTGAAGGCTGGGTTGGGGGTAGGCCACGGTTTAGCACTTTCCAAATACTAAAGAAGATGGTTCAAGCTTCTGCTGCAAGTTGTGGACAAGCTCTTAAATTACTGTTTTAGCTCTGAAGCTTTCATAATGTCCTTTGCTCTCTGGGATGCAGACTCAATTATTCCCCCCCTGCCTGGTTAATAATGGGGCTTTGTTTTATTTTCACTTCTAAACTTTGTGCCTCTCTTGCTAATCTTTCTGTGTGTACAAATATGCTTTCTTCGTCAGTCAGACTTGGCAATACTTGGGCCACACTAAACTAGTTCTGGGCAGTACAGCAAGGCTCTCTATTTATCAGGGCCTTTCCGGGGAAGTTTATTACGCTGTAGGAGTGACATTTTCAGCCTTCTGAAAGAGTTGGTAAATATTTGGCAGGTTCTACTCCTTCAACAAAAAAAGGGCCATATTTTATCTGTGATAAGGCCTGAAAGAAAACTATCTAGACATTAAGAGCTTGAGTTGTTGGACAGGAGGGTGGGGTTCATGCAGGATATTCTTTGAATTGCACTGGGTGAAGTCAAATGTTTGCCTGCAATTTAGGAACCGCTGTTCCTCTATGTTTGCAAATAGAGATCTTTAAGCCAGGGTTGTATTTTAAGTTGCAGTAGGGCGCAGCATAGCAAATCTGCGGTGTCTGGGTTACAGATAGATGTAATCAGGGGCAGGTTAGATTCAGACCATGCCTGGTGTCGGCCCTGTTGTTCAGCGTAGACCTTTCCCAGAAGTCTGGATGTGCTTGTGTTAGAGCCTCGGACCCTTAGTGAGGACTAAATTTCTTAAGAGTGAAGCATCCAGCATGCACCCTGCTTGCAGATGCTTTCCCCTCCACCCTTGGCCCCATCTGCAGATGGCAAACCCCGAGCTTGGGGCGTGCTCTGTGCCAGCTCTGCTGCAGGCCAGCTCTTAAGCACACAGAGGCAAACCAGACGTGGAAGAGAATGTGCTTTTCCCTTCCCGCTGCTGGCCTGCTTGAGAAAATCCTTCCAGCTCCTGCTGATCTCATCACTCCCCTTCCTGGGGACCCAAAAGTGACAGATCCCAGAGGGGAGAGGCGGAGGGCAGGAGAGCCCAGAGGAGGCTGCAGGGCAGCTTGTGCTGGCTTGTGGGTGGGGACACCCATCTGAGGCTTCAGTTCCTTCCTGCAGTCCAAGTGACATCCCTGTAAAATTAGAAAGATTGGTGGCATCTGCCTGGCTTTCACAAGGCACAGGGCAGTCTCCCTTTGCTGGGTGTTACTTTGCTTGCTGGAGGGTTCCTGCTTTCTGCTTGGGTTCAATTGCTTTGGGGGAACAAGCAAGAAGGGGGTGTGTGTGGTGGTGCTAATAGGGGGATTACAACTGCTAGGATCCCAAAGAGGGCAGTGTCTGATGCTGGGGTAGGGAAACCCTTCCTTGCTGAGGTCTTTCACATCCCATAGCCAGTCTGCACATCCGCGTGGACATTTGTGTGAGCCAGCAACAGCGTGGAAAAGAAATCATGTGGCTGCCGACTGAGGGAAATGAGCCAGGGGTGATGCTGCTCCAGAGACAGCTTCCTCTTCCCTGTCTAACTGGTGGACTGTGGATTCATGGCATATTTCTTTAGCACAGAATAATCAAAATATTTCCAAGACGTTGCTTGGTAGATTTGGTTTCATATAGACTTCTTGGATTTCATTTGGATCTTAGTGGCCTATTGGTTTAGGAGGATTAGGCTGCTGTTTTCTTCCCTTTTGTGGCAGCAGGCAACGGGCCTTTGTTCTTCATCGCTGTTGGCAGAAAGTCCTTCACGGTGTCCTGGATGTCCACGTGGGTGGATGATGTGCCCACATTCCATGGCATCATGCAGGATTTGAGTATTTTCCCAATACAGATTTGCCAGTGACACCATTTATAGGTCCAGGACTGGAGTCTTGACTCCTAGATCATGCCTGCTAGTGTTGTCATTGATTATTATTATTATTTTAATTACACATTAATTGTCACATCTGACTGAGGCTTTGGAGTCTTGCTCTCAGACAGTTACAGTGCAGTACTTAGACAGTTGCAGTGCAGATGACAGACCATGGAGGAATGTGCACTGCTTCAGGTGTTATTTTGAGGAGCAAACGTTCCCCTGAACTGTCCGATCTGGTGAAAGGGTCAGTCCTGAACAACTGGAGGTGGGGCAGGGACTCGTCCCGTCCTTTTCCTGGTGAAATCTTGATTAAACAAAATTGAGTCATACCAGCTCTTACAGCTGTTTTGAATCTCTATAAATGCACTTTACTATTTTTTTTCAGTTCTAAGTATGGAATTTCCTCAAACTATAAAATTTGAAAGCAGATTTCATTTAGCAAGATTTCTTTGCATGATAAAAAAAAACATGGCGAGGAACACAATTTAAAACACTTAAATTTAATCAGCAGCCTGTAGGAACTAATCTACAAGTGGCCAAAGGCCTGCTAAAATTAGTCATGGTTTTATGTTCTTGGAAAAAACCTCTTTAGGAGTGGCTCTGTTGTGTTACAAAGAACGGGGCTTTTGATGTGATGCTGTCAATAGGGTTAAATTCAAGTATGCAAGTGCAGTACTTTAAGGAATAAATTCCAGAAGCTGTTTAATGCTCAGCTTCGTTACAGAGCGATGATCAGGTTGGGTTAGGCAGAATTGCCTTATGCTGAAACATCTGGAATAATATCACATTTCCCCAAAACGGAATTTTCTTTAAGGGCAGCAGCAATTGCTGATATTTGAGAGGGTGGAGCTAGCAGGAACCTACAAATGCTGGAAAATGAATTAAGAATTTATAGAGTGAAATAGTGAGACTTTGTCAGGAATCGTGATTTTGATTATGATCTCTTGTTTTAAACATCAGCTAATTCTGAGAACTGGGACTTTCCAGGCTGCAGTGATTGGTAGGACAGTTTATGCTGGGGCCAGGAGCTCGGCTCCTTGGCACTTGGCTTTTTAGTCTTTTGATGAATTCCAGTGAAACAAGTTGTGGCAAACTGATTTGGAGCTTTGGAGCCAGAATATGCATGAAAAATCTTGTATGAAAAGAGAGATTGTTTCATAAAGAAGGATTTGAATGTAGTTCAGTTAAAATATGTTTGGTTTAAAACTGTAAATGCTATTTTGATATTTTATGAAAGATAAAAGTTTCCTCAATTCTAGCATTATGGGTGTATTTTGCACCTGAAGGATACTATAAAAGTAGACTCAGTTGCATGTAAGATGTTTTTTATTACAAAATCGGCTTTGACTACAAAGATATTTTGTATACTTGTGACTTCATCTGCTAATTTTTAAGGAAATATTTCTGGAGGAGGAAAACATTCGCATGCAAATGTAACAGTTGTACTGAACAAGAAACAGAAAGGTGCTTAATTGCAAACAAGCTTGCCCATTTCAATTTACCTTGGACCATAAAACAAATAATGAAATATGGGAAAAAAAAACTTAATTGGATATTTACAGTATCCATTTTTTTCAGTGTTTGGATAATTCAGCAATACAGTTAACGGTGGTTTACATATTGCTTTCAATATATTAATAGTGTCTGTTTCACATGAGCTGTTGTATGCCCCAAAAACCAGCTTGAATCTGCATTTTAAAAAGTATGTTATTTTTTTTTTAAACAAATGCACTGAACAACAAAATTCAGCAGTGTAACACAAGCTGAATTTCTTAAATCTGAGTTAGTAAAGAGCTTCCAAAACTTCATTCAAAATAGACTGTAACAAAGGAGCAGAACTTCACTGAATCATTTCACAATGTTTGTTAGCTGCGGCTCGAAGTGCTACTCTGAGATTAGAATTATGTTACTCCAAGTCCCAGCCTAAATTTAGCTCCAGATTCACATACTGCACTCGCTTCATTGGAAGAGTTTGGTTCTCATGTAGCATATTTGAGCTGGTTTTGCACCTCCTTGGGGAATAAATTACAGCCTGAATGAGAATATTCACACACATTTATGACATTAATGCTATATGCAGTCGGAGATTCTGCATGCATCCAGTCTTTAAAATTAATACTATCTCTAGCCTCCTTCCAGGACTTTATTTAATTGCTGTATCAATGGCCATTAAGGGCAGGGAGACACAACGAAACAAAATTTTTTTCTGACTGTTTGTTTGCAGACATCTTTGCAAACATGGTAATAAGCTTCTCACTGTAGAATTTCCACTGGAGTCAATTTTCTTCCCCCAACCCAGCCTCATGTGAGTATCTGCACTTGTATAGCGAGTTGTTTCACATGCCCCAAATAAAAATGTAATAAATCCAGAGTAAGGAAAATGCTTATGAGCCAGTTTAAGGTGTTATGTAATACTAGTTACATAAAGTTTTGGATGTCTTTATACTTTTAAGATATTATTGCCTTCAAAAAGAACACAAACTGTAGTTTCACTTCAAAACATCTGATAGGAATTTAATCTTAAAATATAAATTGGGCTTGTAGATTGTCTGCATCACAGAATGAATTTACAGCTCTCCAAACAAATACCAGGTGTGCCCATTGCTAAATAAAACATCTCCCGTAAGCCAGTGGAGATACCCTGATCTGCTGCAGCTCAGGATTTGTCCTCTACTCTAATTTTGGTGACTGGTAAATGTTTTTGAATGAACAGCCATGAGCACTTCTATCATTTTAGAGCTGTATGTTGGTAAATGTTTGGAAATATTGTAACTTTCAAGCCTTTCTAACTTTGAAGTGCATTTTCCAAATGGAAATATTTTATAACTAGGTAGCTACCAGTGTTACATTGATGCTGAATTATGGTCAGTTGCTTTCAGGCAGCAAACACAGGTTTAAGTGCTTAAAAATACATAGAATGAGGCTGTTGCAAAGCTCAGTGGGCTGTGCTATAAGTTTGTGTAAATGGGCATGAGTGGTGGCTGCAGTGGAGTTGCAGTGATTTATCCCCCCCTTGAAGTCCTGACCTAATGGGCCACAAACATAAGCAGTGGTTTTTAGAGACCCAGCTCGTTAGCCAGTATCTCACCGAGGAGGCAGGATTTGTCTGAGCGGTACCTGTGCCTCCCTTGCCTGTGGCCTGGGCAGAGCACAGGAGATGAATGGGAGGGATATGGTGACTGAGCTCTTCCTCTCTTGTCTCCTTTCCTGCTTGAGTAAATCCGCATCCAGAAGGAAACACTTCAGTCCAGGTGAAAGAAATGCAGTATGTCCCAATGCAACTTCCAGAAATAGTCTCCCACCAGAGTGATTTCCACATTAACTAAAGATATGGACCGTTATTCCAGGCATGACTTTGGTTGTAAGTGCTGAGCTATTACCTGACAGCCAGGAAGGAAAAAAGCCAAAAATACAAGTGAAACTGAGTACATTGATTATGGTGGCTGACCTGAAGTCAAATGAAAAAGAGCACCAGGCAGCAGGGAGCCAGCAGAAAAGGCACAGGTTTCCATACTCAGCGTATTCTCACCAGCTGGTCCTGGTGTCTGCTGCTTACAATCTGTAATGTCCCTAAGTCTCTTTGGGCCAAAGGGAAAAAGACCTGTGTATGCCCACAGAGAGTACTCCGAGTCCAGTTCTGATGAATTGAAATCTTACTGACCACAGCAGGGTTTGGAGCAAGGCCTCTTGTTCGTTAATAGTATTTTTAAAGGGACAGATTTTCCCCGTTTCCCATGTGCACCCCATGCAGTATTGACTACTGATCATAAACCTGGACACTGGTAGAGCTTTAACTGACAACATCTCCTTCTCACCAAAGTGTCTAGTTAAAAGTATCTGGCAAAATGGTTCCTAATTCACCTAAGATGGAGTTCAGTTAACTTCCTCTGTCTAAAAAGTGGGTCCTTGGTCTGGGCTGTCTTGAGGTGAAGGAAGATGGCTGCAGGGTCTCGCTGGGCTAGTTTGACACTGAAGGGGGGAAGCAGCACCCTCCAAAGTGCTGCTCTTATCCTGCTAATCAGAGCAAGTTTGTACATTCAACTCTTAGTCACAGATGCTAAGACTTATGGCTCACCACATAATTTATGCAAATGTAAGGGCCTTTAACCATGTATTTCACGTAACTCTTAGATGTGCTAATGGCTTTGGTGTCAGATGTCTGAAACTTGTAGGCACGAAGCTGCTCCTGTCACAAGCCACTGGTGGTCAGGTACTGAATGCTAGTGGCCACCAGCATGTCTATGCAATTCAGCTTCTCTGAACATTGCTGTGACTTTCTGTCAATCTATATGGCAAGTGAATTGGGCTTCTCTGACCTATTCTTATGGCTTTAAAACATGAGGAATTTTAAGGACACTAAGTCAACTTCATGTTGTCAAAGCCTGTCTAGTTTAATTAATGACATTCAGCAAATGAGGGGGGTGGTTCTGTGACTTTTACTACTGTAAGGAGCTTCTGGATATATAGGGTTGGCCCCCAAACCACTGGGCATTCCCAGTAGTTACTGAACCTGCATCTGGCAATCTGGTCCCTTCAGAAAAGCATTTCCAAGTTACCACTGTGAAGTAACACTGAAATGAGAGAAAAAGTCATGTAAATTCTCCCAAAACTACAGCTTTAAGGCTAGTTTCTTAGAATATAGATTTCACTTTTCTGTGAAAGATTTTACTGGGGAAAAAAAAAAGCAAGCTCTAAACTTACAACAAGAGCGCTATCTTAAGCTCAGAACAACATAGTTTAAAAGCTCGAGGTTACTGTATTAGTGCTGTGAGAAGAGTAAGGGCACCCAGGCTCAGCCAGCCTGGGGACGGTGTTTTCTCCTCCTCTGGCATGCCGTGGTAGCCAAAGCAGGCACTTTTCATGGATGTACTGGCAATAAACAACATGTGATGGAATTAGTTAGGAGGAGCAGCCAAAACATTTATCATTATTGTATCTGTTTTCTTCCTCAAAGAAGGCTTCGTTCAGAGACACGTGCCTTCTCCCTTGTAATCAAATCCTGTGTGCTCTCCATTGGTGGTTGAAAATTGATTGAAGTCTCTTGGCTTGTCAATATTAAATGGTTTTACTGGGTGAACGTGGAGCGTGGGTGTTTCCCATGTATGAGATGCTCCAGCTGGCAGCGCACACAGGTCACACGCCTGCCTCGAGAAGTGGCTCTTGTCCAGTCCATCCAGCCTCCTTGAACGGGGATTTCCTTAGTGATAAAAGTGGCAGTTGATTATTAAAAAAAATAATAGAGCTTTCAGGTCCCAGCCTCCTTGCCTTGCTCCTCCCCAGGGAATTGATACAATTTGACCTTCCTGAAATGCTGATGAACTAGGAATACGCCTTTGCTGGAGAGGTGGAAACGCGCAGGGAAAAAAAACCCCAGGATCGTGTACACTGTGGCTAATGAAATGTGAGTTTACGTGACCACCCATAGCTGATGCGTATTTTATGCTTGAGTTCTTCCATGTGATGAGTCCACTGCTAGCAGGGGCAATAGTTTTAATGATATGCTTCATAATTTTCTAGGACTTTGTACACTGCTCAGACATAAGGGAACTAATCCCCAAAATGTGCAAATGAAATGAATGTAAGTTCTTACCTGAAGCCCTATTCAAGCAAAGTAAAAACTAAGCCCACAGCTTTTTAAAAGCTTGTGAATTACAATAATTGGCTCATGTTTTAATGCTAATAAATTCTGAAAATATACATACTGTTCTAATACCCATAATCAGTATTGGTGGGAACATGGGGAGAATAGGTACAAAAGCTGTAATTGGGAAAAAAAAGAACTCAGAAACCAGACTTTGTGTGAGTTCTTTGGAGTGTATGACCACAGGAATAGTCTTGTATTCTTTCCACTTACTGAGCCTCAAAGAACTGGAAAATGGGGAGGACCAGAATACCTGATAGATCCAGGTCAGTAGCATGCTTAAGCACATGCTTAACTTTAACCATATGATTAATCACATCCCTGGTCCATGGAGTAATTAAACATGTGCTTATGTACTTTGTACAGCACAGTACCAGCCTGCAGGCATTCTCTAAATACTGGTGTGCCTGAGAAAGTGGTGAATCAGAAAGTGATTTTTGGCTGGAGTTTGGAAATGAGCTTAAAAGAGTTAGTTAGGCATCCAGGTCTCATTATATTTGAATAGCTATGGAAAAGCTGGTCTTGTTAGCAGAACCACGTAAGTAGCAAGGTGTGGCCATTTACTTTATGGTAATGCCTTAGTTTTGTTTAAAGTTAAATGATTTGAAAATCCCTTTTGCTTGGCAATTTCCTGCTGCTCTCTTATAACTCTGCTTCCCTCACTGCTGGCCAGGCCAGATTCTGTTCCAGCAAAGCCCAAGCTGGGCAGCCTCTGGCTGGCAGCTTCTCTCTGAACTCACTGGTCAAAGTCTAGGTAGATTCAGGATCGGAGGCAGCACTGGCAGGGTGATGCCAGCAGCACAGCTGCTGTTCCTGTTGGTGACCAGTCCAGGCACAGCTCTGCGGTACGCACTGCTCTGGGACCCGGCAGGCATCGGTGTGCTGCTGCTTGCTGTCCATACACCTACCAACCGGTTCAGTTTTTCCTGCTCTGCTGTGCCAGGGGCTGTACCCTTGGCCTACAGTTGCACTAGTAACCCAGCAGCTGACGGCTATGTCCTGAGCCTGGTCCTGGGCAGAGCTTTGACCTGGGACTCTTCCAACCAATCCTGGATATGGTTTGAAAGTCAGCATGGGCCAGGGACCATTATCAATAGGCTGTTTGGATGTGACCCCCTCTTCGTGGCTAAAAGACTTTAATAGGGCAGCTGTGGCCAGACTGGGCTGGTTGGCCATGCCCTGGTCAACTTACTAGCAGTTACGTAGTCTCTTCTAGCCAGAGCTTCTCCCCTGGGGATAGGAGAGGAGGCGTTCTCCGTTCCTGTCCCTTTCCTTGTGCCAACCAGTTTAATCCATTGGTCCTCACACCAGCAGCTCCCTTCTGAGTTGCTCTGGGTGTGTTTTGCCGTCATGCTCTTTTGGCCGTGTGATTTGACCAGGCAGCACTGCCATCCTCTTCTTCGCCAGCCTGAGCCAGATAATGGTCTCTTGCCACTCAAGGTGGGTGTAACACGGCAGCCTCTAGAAGACTTTTTGATGACTAATTGTTTTATTTTATATACTTAAAGTCAGTTAGCTGCTTTAATTTCCTTGTTCTCTGAGGGCTCTGCATATAAATGGTAGTGAGGTCACCACAATGAGGCAAGTCAGCGCAGCATCAAACGTTACTGTTCGAACTATTGGCCTCTATGTTGCTGAATGGCAGGAGGCTCGTTTTTGAAGCGGCCTCCATGGAAAGTCTGTGTAATGTGTTTGATTGTCCAACCTTGTCATTTTCAAAGGGACCCAGTCAAGATTAGCAGGGCCTAAATGTACCATCCCCTAAAAATAACTCTGGCTTTCTAGCTCCTCTGCTGATGTTGGGGGTGGGAGGGAGGGCAAGTGACGCTCCAAGGAAGGAAGTGAAATGTGAAATGGATGTGGCCAGACTCACCTGAGGATGGGTGCTCATCCATTAGTGCTCAGGTGTTTGTTCACTTTGGGGTCCTGGTGCAGTGCACGCTCCTGTGCTTTGGGTTTTCCAGGGGACTCTGCTGGAGCCCTGGGGACAGGGAGCTCAGCTCTCCGCACAGCAACTGAGCAGCTCTTGCTGCTGGAGACAGCAGCAATGGGGAGATTTTCTGTTCCTTAGCAAAGTGAGAGACTTCCTGAATTTTCTTAACATGTATTTTCTTTTTCTTGTGGGTGAGGGAGACTAATGAACCCAGCTAACATCATCACTTCTGGAGCACGCTTGGGCCTGCACAAAGGCCAGCCCGATGAGAGTCATGGTTTGTGCTGGCAGGGCCCAAAGCCAGTAACTGCTGCTCTCAGTAACTTGTTCACGGCTGATGGCATTTCCCAAACACTGGGTGCAACCGTGCTGTGCCGCAGTCTCTCTCGGGGCAGGACTGGCTGGGATGGATCGCAATTAGTCATGCATTTGGTCTCCTGCACTGCATAGTTAATATCTTCTTGGGGACCTCTCATGTCACTTTCAAGACAGTGAGCAGCCTAATCTTGGTTTTGAGAGAAAAATCTGAGACAAACCCCTTTTCAGAAAGTAAATCCCACATGTAAGTGGTTTCTGGAAGCCTGCTTTGCCAGCATTTCTCCAAAGCAGCTCATTAATTTCAGGGCCACATTGGTATCAGTTATTCTCTTGCTGTTGTGTCCGCTGGCTCATGCACCTGGAGTCAGCTCCAGGTTTGGGAATTGTACATTGCACAGAGTCCTTGGAGCCCTGGTGTGTTTTCAGCTGTTCTGAAGGCAGCCCCTCCGTCTTTTTCAAGCTACCTAGAGCCAGCGCTGCTACCGTCTTAAACCAGAGTCATGGCAGGGCAGGATCAGCAGTTGTTGTTAAAAAGGCCAGTCTCTCCTGTGAGTGGGTGTTACTCATTTGGCAATACCAGTCCATTCCAGCTGAGGATCTGTCCCTTTGTTTTGTGTATAGGACAATTTGTTTTCAATTTTTGTTTCTGAAAGGAAACTGTCAAGAGAAAATTCACACTTAAAAAAATTAAGGGAAACAGCCCTTTGTCCATTTCTAACAATTCCTTTCAATGACTAAAGCTAGAAGAATTCTAGAAACTGAAATAATTTTTTACCTTTGGTTTGGTTTTGTGCTGTTCTTGCATTTTATGAGTCTCAAATCCAACACAACAAAAAGACTTCAGTCCCCAAACACCCCAATAACATCAGTGTAATCTAAAGATCTGTGCTTTGATGATTAAAATCTGATTGTGCCTTATCTAGAAATGGAAGTAGGGTGGCAGGGAGCCGAGAGCAGCTTGGGCAGTATTCCCCTCTTCTCCCAGCACACACAGCCTCGTGCTCTGCACAGCCAAGAAGGAACACATAAAGCCTTGGCGAAGGGGTTTCCCTGGAGCAACACACATCCATCCTCACTGGAATCTGCCAACAACCCCATACAAGTAAAACAATATCAGGGGTGAGAGAGCCTGCCCAGGCTGAAATCTGCAAAGACTCCGTTATCTGCTTTTCTGTACCCAGGGTGTGCTCTGTCTGTGTGGTGGGGTCTTGGCTCCTGGGGAGGTTGAGGTCTCCCTGGGGCAGGAGCTCATCAGATTTTCTTCCGTGTCAGTACAACAGCAAGTGCTGCAGGGACCTGGTCCTTCCCTAGGGCTCCTTCCAACTACAGAGAGTTGTTTATTGTCAATCCAAGAAAAAGAGCTTTTTAAAATAATAATAGCATGCATCTCATTTTAGTTTTAGTCCTAAAAACTACTTGATGCTCATTACAAAGGAATTGATTCCTTAAATGAATGAAGCAGCCGTGAGTGCTGCTTTCAGTGTGGGACTGCTGACGCTCTGACTCATACTTTGCTTCTTGCAGGCTCGGGCTTTTATGCTTCATTTAGGACACCAACGTCATTAGCATTCAGAGGGCTGCTGCTTTTTTTTTTTAATTATTATTATACTGCTGTTGTAATTTTTTAAAAGATGCAAATAATATTTGGATCGGAATCATGGCTCATGTTTTATTACCAAATCAGGGCATAGAGCTTGCTTTCATTTGACTTGCGAGCCTTAGAAGAAATTCTAAATGAAAATAAGGTGTGGTTTTGTAGAGTAATGAGAAGGTCTCGGGGTTTTCTTGTGGATGTCATGTTGCCTGCTTCTGCCGAGTGTCATCCCTTGTGAGGACAGGTGAGGATATTTGTCGTGTGTTGCACATGGCTGGGATCGCTGTGGCTGCCTCAGGCCTCAGCATTTCCATGGCCTGCAGAGCAGCCGCGCCAGCCTGCCCTGCGTGTCCCTGGAGATGGCATGTTTGAACTGTGGCAGCTCCAAACAAGATGCTGCTCTCTGTGGCTGAATGTGGCAACTCTTTGTTTTGGAGCCAAGTGTTAACACACCGGTTGGGGCCGGCAAGCACTCGGACCCAGGCAGGGAGAGGGCAGCTGCGCTCTGCGAGATGGCTCTGCTGCCGCTTGCATCTCACCTTGCAGGTTTGCACAGACACTCAACCACTCGTGTCCTTTCCAGCCTGTAACTGAGACTGGGAAAAAAGAAAAAAAGAAAAGCCCTGAGAG
Source organism: Limnodromus scolopaceus (assembly GCA_028565335.1). Lineage (NCBI taxonomy): Eukaryota > Metazoa > Chordata > Aves > Charadriiformes > Scolopacidae > Limnodromus > Limnodromus scolopaceus. The sequence goes on from JAOXNO010000003.1 coordinate 33,203,280, forward strand.
TCCTCAGGGATTCCCTGTTCTGCAACAAACTCTCAAGGGCGATAGCTCACAGGGACACTTGCTGCACCACTGGGATGGGGCCTGTCCCAGTACCCTACAGAGAGTTAATGGGGAAAAAAAGGAGCAGAATTGTGGGAATCTGCCTATGGTTTCTGTTGAGTCCACCTCCATCAAAATTCAAATCACTGATGAATTAAAAGGAAAATGTTGGTCCTTGCCCTAAGGACATGCTGGGCTGGGCTGGGCTGGAATTTCTTGGAGAACTTGCGAGTGAGGGTTGAAAATTCCCAGCCAACTACTTGGCACCTTTCTAGTAGGAAACCTATAGATCTCTTTCAGATATTACTTAAGCTGAAAATTGTTGAGAAATCAGTAGTAATTCCCTAATTAAACTCCCAGATTTATTAATAAATTAAAAGCAACTGCTTCTGCAGTCGGGCGAGTGGGTGTGGGAGCTGGGAGCTGTGGCTGGGCAGGTCTAAGCACCCTGGGGACCGCAGGCTGCGGCGCAAGATGTGCGGTGCTGCCTGTGTGGGCAGCTGGTCAGCCCTGGGGTCACTGCTTCTCCTGGACAAAGCGCCAGTGCTCATCTGATTGCTGGTACCGCGCGGATTTGCAGGACAGCGTGGTATTTCCTTTTGCCCAGTGGTTTGGGGGATTTGAGGGCTGCTTGCAGCTAGCCGTGCCAGGCTTTGTTTGGTGGCATTTCTGCCGAGTGACAGACAAGCCATCTGGCGTTACGCTGAAGCGCAGCGCGGCGTTTGCTTAGGAAGGAGCCTGCAGGGATGACAAAGCAGTTCCACACCTTCCGCTGGCCGTGTCACGGCTGGGCACCGGGCGTATCAGCAAAGCTGAGTGTGCACAGCCATGCTGGGAGAGAAAGGACTGTCAGACTTCTGCCCTCCTAGGGACGGACTGAGCGGCAGCAAGAAAAATGAGGGACTTTCAGGGGCAGCTGTGTTTTACTAACCCAGTCATAATGCCCCTAAAAATCCTTATTGTTCTTGCAATGGTCAACTGTGACCTCCGGCACGGGGAGGCCTGGAAGGAAGGCAGTAGCGCCTGGGGCAGGGCAGGCCTGCCGTGGGGAAGGCTCGCTGGGAAGTCGGAGCAGTGTTCCAGGCTGGGGAAAGCGTTTCCGTTGGCGTGGGGCTGAAAAGATGCGTTGTTGTGAATTGTGGTATGGAACGTGTACTCTGTATGAAGCTCAGGGCATGAGAACTGGAACACAAAGTGGGGGCAACGAAACAAACCAACTGCTTTCCCTTCCTGTTGTGCATTTCCCCCCATCAGAGTGAAATGCAACCAGAGATGCACACAAACCAACCCCGGAGACAGAGCCCTGCTCCAAACCCCCCCAGTCTCCTGCTTTACTCCTTTTCCTGCTAACTGCTCTAAGTCATTGCAGGTCTCTGCTCATCTGTAGCACCTTTCTCTGAGCTTTATTTCTACTCACATTTTTCAGATCAGCCCAGTATGCAGTAATTACATGCAAAGAAACAATTTGTTAAACAGAACCATAATACTCAATTATTTGCCATCTTTATGCATTCTAATACTTCATTTGCATTGCTGAGAGCTTCTATATGCTGAGTAAAAGTTTTTATTTTCATTGAACTCTGCAACAATGTTCAAAGCTTTTATCCTTTAATAACTCTACCTAGGGGCATGGATAGTCAAATGAATCTGGCCCCACAGCAGCAACAGTCCCTTTCACACTGTCTGGATGGATTACTCATTACCTTTTTGAAAAGGTTTTGTTTAAGGTTTTTATAATGTTGATCAATTAATTGATACGTTTATCAATTAATTCTGCTTTATACACCTATGCCAATAGATTAGAAATGCATGCTTTTTTTTTACAGTGACTACATATACTTGCTTTACACATCAGTTACCTATTTTTAATTGGGTTGTATGGCTCTGGAGCAAGATTTACTCATTTGTTATTTGTTATTCTCAGGAGCATTTCAACCGCTTTTCTTAAAGCTGAATTCTTTGTAAACGAGAAGTGACTAGAAACCCTGAACTGAGTCCCAGGTCTTGCTTAACTTTGTAAGGCATACTGACACGCTGATGCTACGCCAGTTAAGGTATGGTATGAATCAGGAGCTGCACCGGCTGCTGTGGAATGAGTGTGGTCACGTGCAGTCATACTGCTGTAGCTATTGCAGAATCATCACCTTCGCTGTGTAAGCAAGCCCTAAAGGACAATCCTTGTCTCTATGACTGTGTGACTAGATAAGATGAGACAATGGGCACAAGGAAGGCACCTCACTATCAGTTAAGGACGGATGCTGTTCAACCAGCTGGGAACAAAGAAACCTGGGCTGCTCTGGGCCCCACAGGACTGTCTGGGAGTTCCTTCCCTGTGGGCTGATTCCAAGAACGTGCCACTTTGGAACTGTTTGTTTCTGGACTTCCTGCTTTGACACCTTCGATCTCTGAGACTGCCCCATCATAGGAAGCCCCAGAACCTCTGCTCCTCTTCATAAGGATTTCTTCCTCTGGCAACTCTCATGTCGTCATCTGATATTGACACGAGATGGAAGGGCTTGAATGTTTCCTTGGCAAGATGCGCGGATGGAATTAGTTTATTCTGTTCTGATTCTGGTATCTACCAAGCCAACTGGATCCAATCACCTCAGCTGCTAACAGGCTGCAGAGCAACGACCTACTACAGTGGAATATTCTTTGTGCTGAAAACAGGAAGATCAGGAATGAGGGTTTGTAACTTTTTTGGATGTGTTCCTATGTTATAGTTTTTGTCTTTAGTATTACCACTTTACTCAATATAAGAATATTTATATGTTAAAATAAACACATTTTTGCTCTGAAATACTGGAATATGCCTTCCCTATGCAGCTTCTTCCTGCCTCAGCTCTGCCACTATGAAGAGAATCCACTCATGGATTTTAAAGTCAGAGGGACGAGTCTGAACCTCTAACAGAGGATGCACACAGAGCAATTCCCGCAGTCATCCTGAAGCCAGGGTCCTCACAAATGGATCTTTTTCTTATGTGCTATGGAAACTCTGCCTATATGAATGTCTGACAAGCTGTTCCTGTGCTTTATAACTTTGTACCTCGTACCTTATGGCAAAGCTGCAGTTTCCCCCTTACGCATCTTGTATGGCCTCTGCGGACGAAACTCTTCATGTGTGTGATTGCGTGTGGTGAAAAGGAGAGCACAGAGGTTTGGTGCTATTTTTATCCTATCTGTTCCCAAAAACAGCTCTCCCAGTCATGCAGGTCACAGAACATCCCCTCCAGTTGCCATACTGCCTGTCAGAGCGGAGGGGAGGTGCAGCAGAGGTCTGTAGGGACACTTAGTACATGGCCGGGGGCTCCTATGTGGAATCCCTCGTGCATGTCCTGCGGGTGGGATCCCGCCCTTCTGGGCCCTCCTCAGCATTGCAGGACATTCTCAGCAGACCTGTGAGTCCGTTTCTCTGTGCCCAGGCTAAGCCACTGAGATTTCAAGGACAAATTTGGCTGGGTTTTCTTTTTGAAAGTTCAGTGTCATTTAGCACCTCCAATTTGGCTTGGAAAAATGCAAAAATACCTAAAATAAAGGTGATGTGAAAAGTACACACAGGCAATCATTTTTTTTCAGGCTCCGTCTCAGGTGATGCCATCAGCCTCTACAGCAGTTAAGCATTGCCCTAGACTTCCTTGAAGTTGCCATCCCTAGTCTACACCAAGTAGTATGAACATTAAAATAGACTCCACCGAAATAAAGCACCCTGGTATTTGCGTGTACACAGTTCTTTCCTGAAAAATGGACAATAGCAGATGAACTAAACTTGAACCATTATTCACACACACACCCTGTCTAGATCGGTAATAGTGTTACAACAGCCCACGAAGAATAGAACCCAAGCAGCAAAGAGCAAAGGTTGCAGGGTGAGATCCCAACAGGGAAAAGAAAAAAATCAAATTGCTCTTCAAGTACAAGCAATTCTATTAATGTCTTTCAAGCACCAGCGTTCCAGGCTGCAAAGAGTCTCTCACTGCAGGGGACACTTTCTGAGCTGCCCTGTAATATTATCAGCTGCTTTCAGTGCACAACTCCTGTCCAGAATAGTTTAATGTGGTACATTCAATCAAACCGAAATTGTATGTCAGCCACACAAACAGAATTCAACCAGTGCAGGAAATAATACATTTTGCAGGCTAATTTGTTGCTTTCTTTTACTGAAGCCCTTTGGTACCTCGTGGTAGTTTCTCATGAATAGCTGCTTCATGGAGGAAATACGGTTATTTTGGCAAACTTTTGTCACAATTTAAAAATTTAATTTTCAGCAAGACTGAAGAAACCCAATAGTATTCCAGATAAATAATGCTGTCAAGCGTAATGAGTTTAATCCTACATTGTAATTGTCAGTAGTCCTCTTGAGTATTTCTCATGGTGCCCATGAGCTGACACAGGGTGACAAACACTGAAGGGATCCTTGATGACTAGTGCACTTGCAAAACTTTCTCTATCTTTTTAAGTTCCTATTCCTGTAAACTTCCCTTATTCTCTCTGCATGCAAACTCAGACTGGTTCTTTAAGCTCAATAGCAGCATGTTCAGATACAAAGAATGCAAACAGAGAAATTCAGAGCTGTAGCAATGCACTTTATAAATTAGGGTACTGGTGAGACTATGGAGATGGGTATGATGCATTTATTTATTAGTCTGCAATGAAGGGAAGGTAATGAATTTTCCTCTGCAGACCCCTCAGGCTGCTCATCGCCTCATGAGAGAAGCTGAGAAGTGCAAGGATTCACTGCGCTCCTGAATCTGTGGATGAGCAATTTGTTTTCTCCTTAAACTTCCTGTGACTTCTGTTCAGCGTTTTTAAAGGAAAAATTAAAGAAAGACTTACTGGTTTCTACAGCCTACAGTTTACAAATATATTGCTAGTTCATCCACTTCTGATGATTCATTCACTTCTCCCACAACAGACTGACATCCCCTAATTAGTGCCAGCATATAGAAGAGGCATTTCTAATCATTACATAATAAAGTGGAACAGAGAAGGACTAATGATACAGTAGGGTCCAATGACATTTCCAGTGCTCCATTACATAGGACAGGTTTTGGCCAGGAGCCTGTAGGCACAACAGCCGCCACACATTCATACCACGCTACCGGTTACAATATATTCTGATAGTTGTGTTTGTGGCATGGGTCTTATGCTACAGGTAGTACCAAGGTTTTTTTTTTTTGCTTCACAACAGATAAGAAGCAAAGCTATGGATTCCAGCGTGTGTACCACCAAGTAGTTATGGCTTGCTCTTAATTGGGGAAAAGGAAGCCAAAGGAAATCATGTGCATTGGAGTCAAATACCATTTTTAGGAGTGGGAACTGCATGTGTATTTCAACAGTGATTAAAATAGCCAGGGACCGAGGCACACTAATGATTAATGGTCTCTTTCTGTGAGCTGAGGACATGTCCTACAGAATCTGGCCCTCCTAAGAGACAGTCATGAAGTATAGTTTGGCCAAGCACATTTTAAGGGCATGAGCAGGAACTGGTTGGTTAGGCTTTATTTTCATGTTGTGGATCAACTATGTCACGTGGCTAGAATTATTAGCTCCTGTTTCTGAAGTGTGTGATGTATATTAGTAGCTCTAACCCAACCTGAACCAGACAGCAGTGGTGTATCCCATGGGGCAGGCAGGGTGGGGACCTTACAGTCAGCTCTCGCGCTTGCACGCTCAGCCTGGTGCTGCACTTGGAACAAGACCAGCCAAATAATTATTTTAAAGCCACTCAGTTTTTCCGACTCTGTTCTTGTTCACACTTTGTGACACTGCTACTTGCT
>JAOXNO010000003.1:33209195-33224360 GCA_028565335.1 Limnodromus scolopaceus
AGCCAAATAATTATTTTAAAGCCACTCAGTTTTTCCGACTCTGTTCTTGTTCACACTTTGTGACACTGCTACTTGCTAAACATCTGCTTGTCCCTCTGGCCAGTGACTAGCTGTACCACTGAGCAGTGACTTTCCTTGACAGGAGCAGGCAATCTCCTCATGGAGAATCCTGCATGATATAAATAGGTAAGCATGGAGGCACTGACTCTCCCCGTCCCCATTTCGGCACAGACTCGGGCCCTGGAGGAATAACCCCATTAGTGAGTCCCCTCTGGCCAGTCTCGGCCGGGTAAGACTGGCCATCAGCTCTGGCAGCCTGATTATTTGAGCATGCCAGAGAGGAAGCTCCACAGGGTCCTCAAAGCTCCAGCAGCAGCAGAGAGGGGAGGGCTCGGTGTGGCAGAGCTGCACTGAGGGTGCTGGGGAAGGCTGAACCCCACGCAGGGGGTGAGCTGGGGCTGCACCGCGCTCCACCCTCACTCGCTGTGTGGCAAAAAGTACGGGCTTAACCTCTGTGTGCCTCCCACCCTGCTGAACCAGAGACAGGAACCTCTGTCTGTCTCAGTGGGTTTCTGCAGTACTTAATTGATTTGTGCTGCTAAACAGCCTCACAATAAATGAGTACAAGGTGTTAAAGAAGGATGCGCTAGTGGGAAAGATCCATCTGAAACAAAGCTTAGATAGAAAACATGTGCGTGCTGAGGCAGAGTGCACCCTCTCCCCGTTCCCACCCCCGGCCCCGCGCAGGGTGATTAATGCTTTACAGAAATGCTGGCTTGTTTTCAGGCCTCTTTCTTGTCTTTGAGCATCTCTATGGCCTGACCATCCAGCAGGGTTTTCTGCTGCAGGACGGAGGCCAACCAAGAATTTGTGGCACCAATTAATGCAGCCGCCCTATTCCAGCATCGTGCTGACACCACTGATTTGCCCATTAAGGATGTCTTTTCCTGCACAGAGACAACAGCATTACTCTAAGAGAACTGGAAGAGGAAAAAAAAGTGAGGCTTTTCTGGGAATTCCTCAGGCTTTGCCAGCTGCAGAGAAGGGTGAAAACTGTCAGCTGTAAAAATATTGTAGTTGATGCTGTTAAACAAATCGTAATTTGTCAACAGGTAGCTGAATTATATCCAATTCCGCTGGCAGAGCTAGAATTGATTTTTTTTCCCCCAATACTATTGTATAGTAACAGCTGGCAGAAAACTGGCAACCGAAGCTGTGCTGGGCTGACAAATAACCCGATGAGCCTCGGAGCAGAAGACACGGTATCTCACGGAGCGACTGCAGCTCATACTGGAATGTGTTGAACAAACGCTTGTTAACAATCTATGCACAGGCAGAGAATTGCTTGATGAAAAGGTACTAGAAAAATGTTACTTAAATAAGACACAGATTTCCTAGGGCTATCAAAAGAACAAACCAGGTTTTAGATCTAGGAATACTAAACCACAGCAGCGAACCAGCAAATGTTAGCATTTCTCACTCATTGAAACTGAGAGTCTGGTAATAATGAGTGAAATGTCCCAACCAGTTCTAAGATATGAAAGGGAAGCCAGAAAACCAACAGAGAGAAATATTTTTATATTTGCTTCACAGCTCCCAAATTCTGCTGGAAATTTTTCCACTCTTCCAGATGTTTTCTGAGGGAGAGAGGGACATACTCTGATTTCAAATGCTGTGTTTCCTCTAAGCCGATCAGACCACGCTGTACCATGTGGGAGAAGGCAAGGTAACGAGTGACAACACCCCATCAGGAGATACTGCTTCAGGCTGGAGCTCAGCGCCCTGTACAGCAGCATATACTGCCCTGTGTTCTGTGCTTCACACTGCTCTGGTCTTGTCTCTCCTTTGCAGGCATTTTATTTTTATCATGGGTAAGAGCAGGAATGTGTGTGTCTCTGTGAGAGAATGAGCACGGGGCTGCAAGCTTCATCTCAGTGCAAATAATATTTTGGCAGGAAACCTGCAGGAGATTAAATTAGGGGCCTAACAACTGAATATTAAAACATTTCAAACTTTGAGTTCCTTTAAATAAGCAGCTACAAAACAAGGAAGCAGTCTGACAAAATTAGCAGGTCCAAAGCGCTAAAGGAATCCACTATGGGGTACTTGTTTATTGATGCAGATTTAAAAGGACCTTTTTTATTATTTTTATTAGTAGCTGTATATGTCAACATGCTATTTCCTCAATGCATTTTGAGTCCAGATTAGCTAAAGTTTTAGGTGTTGGCAGACTTGCTACAATAGAAGGGAAATGCCAATGGAATAACTTTAAACATGATCCAATCCCTGATGATTCATTGGATGTGTTAAAATTTCCTTTGAGACCATGTAAGTAATGCAGGGACTGGAGTGCAGAGTGGCTGTGACTCAGCTCTCTGCGAGGCAACGGGAGGATGTCAGAATTACTCACTGGGACAGGAGGAATCTCATTTATCTATTTATAGGCAAGGCTGAGATGAGCTTGTACCATTAAAGAGCTGAGTTTGCCAGTTCCCATAAGGGGAGGAGGAGGGAAGGACCTCACTTTAGCTGTTGAAATAAAAGCTTCAGTATCAGCTTCTTTTTCTCCCCCATTTCCAAGCCTGAGGACAGGCCAGTTACATTTTCTCGCACCCGCACGAGCAGCAGAGGCTCCTAGCCCCAGGCTCCCAGCCTGTGCCAGAGCAGCCCTGTGAGACCCTAACCCTGGCCACCACCTGTCACTCCCAGCCCTCCCGAGGGGCTTGCAGCGTTGCCCGGTTCAGTGCCCCAAGGTCAGGGGAACTCCTGCTGCTGTAGGGGCATTACTGTGGCATGTATCCGTCTACAAATTTCATTAATGAGGTGCTTGTTAGAGGCCAGTGCCCACTTCACCAAAACCCTGTCTGCTGCATGTTTCTCTTTGAAGATGCACAGCAGCATCCCGTGACCGGGGACCTCGACTGACGGGACATCAGCAGAGGACGGGGCCGGGAGCGGAGTGCATCGCACGCTTCTGGCTGCCCGGTGCGAGCCAGTAAGGCTGCATGGAGGCAAGACAGCCACACTGCCAGCACTTCATGGAACCATTGTTTCAACCATGTAGACTCAGGCTTAGGAGGTGAAAGATGGTGATGTTTTTGGGTAAAAAGCAAGAGCTCAAACCCACAGTTAAATGTTTTAGTGGCACTGTTTCTATAATGCAACTAGCACTTCACAGCACATACTTTGCTGTAGCATTCTTAGTAAGAAAGAGGTCACTACCTAGTAGGGGCAATGTGAGTCTCAGTCAGTTACTGCACTGCTTCATCGCTGGGAACACATTTGTGGTGTTGGTCCAGGCCGTTCCTTTCAATTCCCTGTGTGTAACCATCACCACGGCCAACTCTACCCGTAAAGAAGTTATCTAGGAACACAAGGCTCCTGATTACTGATCCAGTCTCCCACTATTACAGTCAATTACATCATACCACGTTTTTTGGCAGGCTCTTCCAGCACTTCATTTTAAATTTCCAGCCTTAATATCATTTGTTCTTGTGCCAGCATCGTAATTTAGTTTAAACAATTCTCTTTTTTCTCTGATCTTTACCTATCAGATGTATTTACTGAAAACAATCCTATCTCCTCTAGTCTTTGTTTTGAGAAACTAAACAAATGAAGCTCTTCTAGTCTCCTCTTGTTCTAAACCCTCTGATCATCCTCAGTGCCCTTCTCTGTACCTGCTAATCTTCCTTGAACATGAGTGAACCTGTATCTTCCAGGATTGTGTTTGCCTTTCCATATCAGATCAGTGGCTCACAGTTATCCCTCCGAGCAAGTAATTCTCTATGTTTTTTTCCACCACCCTGCTTTTGTCATTCTCGAGTAATGTGATATTCTAGTTATTAATTTCTAACTGCATGTCTTTATACTTTGTCTATTTTATCTCAGATAAATTCTGTCATTCAGTTATTGCTGATTGATGTTCTGATCCTTCTCTGTATTAACACAGCCTGTGTCCGCAGCAGATTTCTTTACTACATTCCTACTGCTGTGCCAAAGTCATTAACGAAACACGTAAGACTGGGCTCAGGACTGACCCTTGAGGAGTTCCACTTATTAACTGCCTCTGTCCGGCATTTCTCCCTTCCACAGAGCTCCTTGTCATTTGCTTTAGCAGCTCTGCATTCACCATCCACACTAATCCCCATCTTCTCAACTTCAACTAGTAATTTCCCATGTGGTATAATATCAGATTCTTCACTCAAGTCTGGATAGAGTAAATCACCTGTATTTCATTTGTCTAAGAAAAAAAAAATCAGTCATCAGAGAGAAATATGAGGTTAAGCTGAGCTCCTTTAATGTGCCAGTTCTTTCCAAATCCTGGGATGGAAATCTGCCAGTGCACCTTGATCTGAGCACACTGAATTCTTTAAGCTTTTCCTTCCATCTCACATGTGATAATTTTCATTCCCTTATGTATGTTCCTACCAGAAATCCTGTCTTTGCCCTGCTGTTCATAAGATCATCTCTACTGAAAATGTAAGCAAAGTGTTTTTAATTCATTTTTAGACCGGTCTAATCTCAACCCCATTCTCACTACATAATGACCACATTTCTCCTCTTTTCTCTTTTGTATGCATCTAGCTGAAACCTTCTGCCATCTGTTTAATTTCCTTTTCAAAGTCTAATTCACAAGTTGACTTTTGACTTTTCTCATTCTACCTCTACGTTTCCTGACCTCAGCAAATTAAAGTTGGGTGACTGAAGCAAATACTGCCTCCAGTCTTCTGCCCCACCACTCCTCTCTGATGCCGCCCTTGTGGCAAAGATGAGAGAATGGCTTATAAAGCAGGTCCAGAACTGCTGGACTGAACACGTCACTGGCACAACGGCTGTTCAGGACCTGCAGCAGAAGCTGCTTAGTCAGCCCTGTGGCAGCGGTGACGGGCTCCATCAAAGAGCAAGGCAGGTGGTCATTCCCTGCAGTAGTTTCCCTCTAGACATCTGATTTCAGTCCTTGGCTGTGTGTGAACTGAACACTCTCTTGTGCATCAGACCTTCTGCCCATTCCTTGCCTGCTCTCAGTTAACTCCCTCCATGTGTTTGGGGCTGGTTGTTCAGCCCACCAGCCTTGGAGTGTTTCTCTTCAGGGTTCATCTTCCTGCGTGTTCCAGCTGGTTTTGGAATCCAGTTTCCATCACATTCAATTCCTCAGCTCTTCACTGCAGTTGATTCCAGTAATTAGTTCCCTTAATTTCTCAACATTTGCCCTTTTTGAGTTGAATATGTTTGGTGTGTGACTACAGACAGTGCTGGAGATTCAGCCTTAATGAGGTACATTTAAAAGCTCCTTTTTCTTAAACAGAGTCTTCAGAGGCTCTGGATGACTCACAGCTTGGTGCTTTAGAGACATTAAAAAAACTGCACTTGCCTTTCTGTGTATGTGAGACTCTGTATCACCATAACACTTCTCAGTATTAACTAGCATTTCCATTTATGGATGCTTGAAACATAAAGATCACATTTCAGAAGATACTGCATTGTATGAGGAATTAGTTAAGCACCTAAGGTGAAGTACAAAGCTTCCTAACCCCACCGAGATCAATGCTGCAGTCTATACCTTGCTCACTTGAAAACTAGGAGTCTTTGCTAAGCTATTTGCTTTGAATTCTGTCTAGTTCTTGAAGAAAACAAAGCACATCCAGCCTCCAGATCGACCTGTCCCAGACACGCAGCCAAGACGGGCAGCAAAGGCCTAGCTGAGACTGGCTGTGCAAAGCCAGCAGCAGAAAGGAAGAGCCCAGCCACAAAACACTTTGGAAAAAGGTACAAGTCACCTAAGCCCCTTTAAAAATCCAGGCCTTACTGTCACTTAGGGTGTCCGTATTGAAAGTGGGATTTGAACCTTAGCAGTGGGCCATCTCCTGCCCACGAGTCCCTCGAGACTCACCCTGGGACCCTGCCCGTGACACGCGTCCTTGCTTTAGCTGCTTCCTCAGCTGCAGAACGGCAGCAGCACTGCCCTGGCTTGCTGAGACAGCGAGAGAGTGACGCTACCACAGCACTAAGGCCACGTTGCCATCCTAGATAAATGGAAGCTGTCTTCCACTGGCAAACTGGTGCATGGTCAAACTCTGTAGAAAGAGATGAAATGGCTGAGCAAAGCTAATTTCTCCCCTTTCCACACCTCTCTGCTAATATACTTGAAAATACTTTTGTGTGGGAGAAAAATGTGCCCCTCTCCCAAAGCATGTCTGCCTTGAATGCCCACTGCTCTACTGGGCACCTACTGACCTTGGCAGTGTCACAGGGCTCATGTTTTTCTAAAAGAGTAACCTCCTTATGAACAGGCTCTTTGCTTTGGGGAACACAAAGCAGGCTTGTCTTCCAAGTGTCCAAGCCTTCTTTTCACGTCTGTTTATTCCTTCACTAGCATTTATTTTTGGCCCTGAAAGAAAAACACAACTCCACATTAAAGTGATGGTGTCCAGTTGAAACCCACAGGCTGCACCACCCCTTCGCTCCCCCTCGGCAGGGGAAGGCAGTGGAGGAAACCAACAAAAAAACCTGAGAAAAATCTATCGCCTGTTGGGCACAAAACTGCTTTTGCTTTCTAGTGCAAAGGCAGCAGAGCATCCTCAGAAGCACATGGATGCCTGAGGCTTGTTGGTAATCATAATAACAACTCCAGAGGCCACATTTCTATTTGTCCTGGAAAGCTTTTCCAGCAGGGATTGCTCAGGGGAGTGAGACACCAATGTTCTACAGTGTCATATTCAGTTTGTGGTGTGTCTAACTCTTCGGCAATCCCAGCCTTTCCAGCATGGCCTATCAATGACACCAAATCAGAAAGACAGCCTTTTGTGACTCTTCACACTGCTTCCACAGCCCTTTTGGTTACGGAGAGCCAGCGCATCAGGACAAGCCTTCTTATGCTGTGTGAAAGGGCTTTGGAGGGGCTGCAGGTGATCATCACCTCCTGAGACCAGTGCCAGCCACACACACACTGCTGCCCTGCTCAAGGCTAGCGCTGAACCAAACAAGAGCACTCAGGCTACCAGAGGAGTATGCTCACCTGTTGGACGTTGCAGAAGAGAATTCACAGATTCAGTGCCAGCTCTGTGCCTGTCACCTCCCAGCAGAGACTTGCGACTGTGTGTTGCAGCTACAGAAGGGCCATCTAAGGGCTCACAAAGCTGAAGTCTGAGACACAAAGTTCATGGCAGAGGTCCTGTATGGACAGTGTGTGTGGTCAAGCCCTGCACTCCTTTGGGGAGAGGCAGAGCAGGAGAGCAGGGCTGCATCATGAGCTCTTTGGACTGGATTTGCAAGAGGAAATAAGCTCACTCTGTCAACAATTATGTCTTGGGCCCCCCACTGGCATCCCTCGTCAGGTACCTGTGCTCCCTTCCTGTAGTACAGTGACTGAGTTGGGCACCTGACATCGAGGTTATTAAAAAGCTCTTGGCTCTCAAGACCTACGTAACAGGGACCACAACCTTGTTCACTGAGATCAATGAGACTCTGGCCACAGGCCTGATTCATCTCCCTGCTACATCAGTATTTTATCTTTTAGGTCCATTGACTTTTATGAAACTAGAGCTGTCAGGCTCTGCATGTCCACGAGGGCATGGTTGGGCCAAAAGATATGGGGGTAGCAACACAAAGACATGATAGAAACTGAAACCTCAGGAAAGACTGTGTCAGCCTTGCACGCTTAGCAAGTTAGCAGAATATTAATGATCCATCGCTCAGAGTTAGTGCTTCTGGATGCTTGGCTGACTTTGGCAAGGGGCACTTTGAGAAGGATAAAACTACATTTTCATTGCTGAGAATCTTCCTCCAGTAATAAGATGTGCCCCATGGGATGCTGGTAACATATTGGTATTGTCTGCAGAGAGTCGGTAGGGGCCAGGGTCTCACATTGCTGAGCCAAATACACAAAATGCTTACCCCTGAATGTCACATTAGTCCAGATCCAGGATTTACAAACACAGAGAGAGCCACAGGTGGGCTGTCCTCCAATTATCCATGAATCTAGAAAGAAAGAAAAAAAAGTAATTTTGTATTCTTTCCTTTGCATATAAAACATCATTAAAATAATTAGAAAAATGGAGGCATTGTATCAGTAACTGACAAATTAAGAATTCGGTCACGGTTGTTCAGGAACCCACAGCCTCCCTGCAATACCAATAATGATTATTTATAGCCTACTATGCAAGGAAATTAGTGCAAAAAACTTAATGATCATAATGTAATACTGTCATCCCAAGGGAGAAGGCTAGTGCAAGGTGAAGGCAGTCAATATCTCACACCATTTTATTGTCTTGAGTTACAAACTTTATTGTAAGTACCACTTGTGTGTTTTGTACAGAATGTCTCGGTTCCTCTATAACAAAGACCCGTTTTATTCCTCCTGAATTTCACTGAAGTTACCCCTGATTTATACTTAAGAACAGAGGCAGATCCCTATTACTGCTTTACATATAAATCTCTTAGTGCCTATTCACAGAGATGTGCAGCTTGGCAAAGGAATGAGTTGAGAGAATGAGCTGGGTGGCAGAGTAGCTATTAGTTTTGATGATATTACCATAGCATCTGGAGAAGTTACATGCAGCACTAGCACAAGGCATGAGAAATTCTCTGCTCTTGCAAAGAGCTAACAAAGGAAATACACAGAGGGTGGGAGGTAAGGAAGAGCCACAGAGAAGAGAAGTAGCTGTGCAATGTCACTTAGCAGGCAACCGAGAGGGGCAGGAGCAGATCCCTCGTCTCTCAGCCCTCTCCAGCTTCACATTGCCTGTTGGTCCTTTCTATTTCTGCACGGGGATGTGATGCATCTTCAACTAGAAGCTCAATCCAGAAAAAGAAAATAGGGTTTTTTTATTATTATTTGTCAAGAGAACTAACTTTCTGCTAGTTATGCAAACAAATTCTTTCCCGTGATTAACACCTGTCTCCTGTGCTAAAGATGTCAGTCTCTGCAAGGATCAAATCCTAATAAAGCAAAGCTCTCTTAGAAAAGAACATGTTTTCCATTCTTTCTGCTAACATTCCTCCTCACAATTGCCCTTGTTTAGCCCTATGATAATTTTATGATGCAGTCCCAACATAACTCACAGTACTTCCCATTATTGTGTGCCACAAGTGTTTACAGAGCCATTTTTGTGGTAGATACCAGCCTTTAGACATTCCACATTTCCTGTTTCACTGGAGCCAATCACACACTGTTCAGTACTGAAATGCAAGTCCCTCATTAATTTATACACAACGAAGTGCTTCAGTCATTGCAATGATAACATAATGGAGAACAGCCCATTAGCAAAAACTGGCTGTCTAGTATGGACAAATTATTTTCTTTTCACGTTTCCATCAATATTAAGATCCATTAATCATCTTTTTAAAAAAACCAACAACCTACCCCAATCCCAAACTACCTTTACACCTTTCCACTAGTACTAAGAATGTCTGCATGGGATACCTGGGCCCATCTTACTTTCTGTCACAGCAAGGAAACCTCTCTGATGCACTGAGAAGAACTGGATTTTCACCACCACAGGGAGCTTCACAACTGATCCAACTCCACTAATACTCTCTTTATAGAATCAGAATATAATAGCCCAGTTTTAACAAAAAGAAACCAAGATTAAATTCAATATATTCTGAAGGAGGGAGAATTCCTAGCAACAGCTGAAAGGGAAGTGGAATTCATAAATGCCTCTTTCATCTTTATCAAATTACTATTCAGTGCAGTTACATTTATTAATAACAACATCCCTTAAACCACATTGTGAAAACCCATTAGCAAGAAATGCTTTAAAATGTTCAACAGGCTGTAAGCGATGATTTATCAAAAGCTAAAACAATTAAATACTATAAGCAGAGTGGGCATTTTTATGGGCTATGGAGCTTGCCAGAGGGCCGTTATATATTCAGAAATGGACCGTTTGCACGGCGTAACTCAACTTTTGTCTTTCATTCAATCATCTACATTAGCAAGGGGTAATGCAAGCTAAAAGTATTCTTTGAGTTTTTCTTCATCTCATTTCTGTATGTACTTGCTCCTAAAAATGCTGATACTCATTTCAAAGTCTCTGCTGTGGTGTTGGCTACACAGGGAGGTACCAGACTGCTGCTCTGAGCCAAGCCGGGGAGAGGGGACCTGCCAGAGCGGATCACAGCTGGCAGAGCACTCGCACTCTGACTTCCCTGTAACGAACCCTAACAATAAGAGCCCTTTAAGAAGTTAACTATCCCCCACCAGGGTCAGACTTACCAAGACTGGCCTGGGGGCAATCACCGCATTGTTTTCTCTCTCAGCACACCCTGCATTTGCCTTGGAAGTTCACATATTCCCCTCTTTCATTTCTTCACTTGGTTTTTTAAAAACACAGTTTAAACGTCAATCGCTGTCAAGTAATCTCTATGAAAATACTAGATACTGAGACCAGATTCAGATGAGGGATTTTGTCATTACCTTCATGCAACAAATAGCCAGTCTTGACTATTGTGCATGCCCTGCAACACCAAGGGTTCAGGCCGGTCCCGGGGGGGTCGTTCCAGCAGGACCCACTGCGTGTCCTTCTCTCAGTCGCTTCCAGTTTGCAGCAGAGAACAATAATGGCACAGAGCGCTCGGCACTGCTCCGCACTCATTCCCTGGCCCTGACTGCATCTATCGCAGCCTCCCGCTGCATCAGTGTAAGGAGCTTTTTGAAGACATTTTCTCTGCTGCTGCAGAAGGCAAAGCCTAAGCCAGGGATAACAGGCAGCGGCGAGGGGGAAGGGGCAGGAGACACAATCGCAGCTGGGGAGGGAGGGAAACGGCAGCTCTGGGGTCTGTGTCCACTGCCGGGGCTGCAGACAGGGTGGCCCTGGGCTGTATTAGGTTTTGCTCACTTGCTGACAGATCAGCCCGTGCAGGTTCTCCTTCCAGATTTGATCTTTCCCTAAATCTGTAAAGAGATGCCCGAGGCAGGGGTCAGATGGTTTCTGAGGCAGATACACACAGCGCAGCCCAAAGGCAGCCCAATTCCCCCCGGAGTGAAAAGCTCTTTGCACCTTTAAGCTATGTGTTTAATTCATCCCAGGCCCACAGACAGACCTGTAACGCAGACAAGCTGCACTCCCAGTTCATTTGCTCCCCCAGCGCGTTCCACTTAGGAAGGCAAAACGGTGGCAGAACAAATTAGTGGGAGAATGTATTTTCTATAATCGCACACGAGCCAACCTGTTAGATTATTTTCTGTCCCAGCTGAGATCGTAGCTCCGTGTTTACTTTTGACTGAGCACAACTAGAAAACACATAATTACACGGGCCAAAGCACAGAGATCTGCAGCTACAGATGCCTGGTGCTTAGCTGGTAAAGTGCAGCATGTAGGGGAAAAAGGAAGTCAGAAATCAAGTCTATACATTCCCACCCCAGCGCATCCCCGCTGCAGAGTTTACGGCTTTCAGGCTTGGGCAGAGTGAAAGGCTAAAATTGCTCGGGTGTAATGACAGATTGTGTGGCACGAAACACTGAAAACTGTATGTCAGTGCTCGAGCTGGTGGGTTCAACTTGTCCAGCCAGATGAAAGCAGCCCAGACTAATGCTGGTGAGACAATACTTGGCATCTCGCAGGCACAATCATTCTTGGCCGTAACATCCCCCTCCTGGTTCATTTTCTGTTTTCTCTGTTGTTGACCTCCAGTGATGGAGGAAAGGGGCTGAACACGGGGAGGAAAAAGAGAAGGCAGTGGATGGTGCTGTGAGCGGGAGAGGGGCCTGTAGGAACGGGAAAGAGAGGGAACAGCTGTGGGGCTGGGAGGGAAACGGAGACAGGGGAATGAAACAGATACGCTTCCCCTTTGGGAGGATGGGCTGAGCCAGTCTGAACAAAAAAGGCCTAAAATGAAAGGGAGGAAACCAGAGAAGAGAAGAAAGATGGAACAAGGGAGATCACAGAGAACAACAGGAAGCAGCGCTAAGAGGACAGAGATGAAGGCTAGGGGTTGCCGGGGAAAAGCAAACAGAAAAAAAACTTCAGGAATACTGTGCAAAAGACAGAGAGAATTAAAAAAAAAAAAAAGCCCTATAAAAAAGTGCCAGCTACCCAGCTGCTGTAAGTGAAACTCCAGTACACTTACGTCAACACCACACCACTGATCAGCACCAGGGGAGGAGTTTTGGGGTTGTTTTTTAATTGCATGGAAAGGCTTTCAGCGATGCAGAACATGAACTCCAGCTTCCACTGAAGTCAAAGGGGTTTCGAGGTGCTTACAGCCACAGAAAAAAAAGACCCGGCTTGATAAAGCCCATGAGACAAGATGCCACATTACAGCTTTGAGAACAACCAGCCTTTCAACTTGTCTGAGTCCCACCTCAAGACCCAGGAGATAAGACCAGCACGTGCAGGGAGGGGGCACACGGCAGCCTCTGCACCCACACCAGGGACACTGCCCCAGCTCTGCCCTACCTGCTCCCCAGCAGCCATCCACTTCCTTTTCCCTGATGAGCAGTGAGGTCCTTGATTTACATATCTAAGCCTGAGTAGGGGTAAGAGGCATCCGCTTTGCTGGTTGAAGTGAAATGTTTGGCTATTGGCATGGCTTGTTTAATTTGGCTCTTAGTGCGCAGTCGGTGTTATTAGAGAAAGCAATAAAAAAGCATTAAATACTAGGAACTACTTTAAACCAACATGGAGCACGCAATGCAAACCAGAAAAAGCAAGGGGGCTGAGTATGGAGACTGCCATTCCCTCCTTCAATCATCCTCTTCGGCATGAATACGGAGAGTGTTCCAGTGCCGTTTGGAGGGGTGGAGGGCCCTGTGGTCACAGCACGTCTGGGAAGTGTCAGATCTGTATCTGAGGTTGGCTCCTTCCACCAATGCCAGGGTGGCTGCTGGGGTCAGAAGTGGGGGCAGATATTTAGCTCTGACGCAAGCTGCCAGTTCAGCAGTACTGAGCTCCCAAAACTGAAGGTTCTGTGAGAGCTTTGCCCCAGTACAATCTTCCCAGAGGCAACAAGTGTCCATCTTCAGCTATATCTCCCTCCAATCTACATAAACCATCATTAAAGAGATGTCTGTGCTCCACTGTGCACCTAAAGTGTTCTTCCTCTCCAGGTCTGCAGATCGTGTGCCGTCTGCTGCCAACCCCATGAATTGCAGCAGCTGCAGAGCAGGATGCTGATCTGGGCACAGGGAGCAAACACCAGCAATGGAGGTTCCATCACTCCAATGGCAACAGCTGGAACTTGTGTCAGCCTTCCAGGCTGCAAATATTGACCAGATTCACACAGATGTTGAACTTCATCGGTCATCTTCTCCTAACTGACCTCAGCTGCTATGGCTAATGAGATTCATTTCAGCTCTTCCACTGCTTGCTCAGGGCTTCTTCTGCAAAAGGTGTTCTTCCATCTCTGGAGCCCTCTCCAGACCTTGAGGTCCATTTCACACAAGCATCTTTCCTCAGCTTGCAACTAGTCACACCCTAAGCAATTGTGTGCCATAGCAGCCCACCCATCACCTTCACAGTCTTAAAGCATCATCTGGGTCCATCTCACGGCTCTGGAGGTAATGCCCAAGGGCCTTGCTGCCAGGTCCCCTTGTTCCCTAGGGATGGCTCCACACATCAGTCAGTCAACAGTTAAGGCACAGTTTTGACTGTCTTTGGCCAACCACAGGCAGCCTGGCCATGCTTTCAATGGCGTCTACCAAAGATCACTAGCACCGGTGAGCGGTTGCACGCACAATGTGGAAGATGTCATCCCTTTTTTCCCTCCAGCTACTGGTTCTAAAAAGACTTTGGAATGCTGCAATTAGCTCCTACACGTCCTTGCTGAGCTCCTTCCAGACCAAATTCTTACACTTGCCATGTTTTGGCCAAGATATCATTTTCTTTTGACCACTTAATAAGCAGCAAATATCCCCCACTACAGGGAGAGACTGAGAGATCTCAGAACCGACCCCATCTGTCACCTGCCCAGGCCAGCGCTCGCTGCTCTCCCCCAGCTTTTGCAGCTCAGTTTGATTTCTTGGTTTCTGCTTTGGCCTTGAGATAGGACTCCTGGGACTCTGGGATCATTAATTTACCCATTTTGTTAACTGATTTGAGCCACAGCTGTATCCTTGCATTTCTTCTGCACCATGAAAACCACAACTCCATGTTACATCTGGGCAAACGGCGAGGTGATTATTGTAAATCCTGGATTTCCTAAGGAAACAAAGCTTTATGTGTGATCAGTGTGTGTGTGTGTGAGAGAGTAGCTCCTGAACATGTCAGACAATTTCAACGAGACAGAGAGGAGGATTTCTCAAAGCTCTGAAGCTCCCAGAGGTGCACTGGAGATGACAGATGGAGGATACAGACGCTATTAGTATCCCCTGAGGAAAAGGCAGCAGTGAGTGCTCCCTCCACATCAGACAGCAGAGACGCCACAAGGGTGAGTGCTGTTCATTAGACCTGCTGATCATGAAATTACTCGTTAATAATCTCAGTGTGCCTGATCACCTTCTCCTACCACTCACTTCCCCTGCCTGTCTGGAGCTGGACCCCGCACAGTGGTTACGGTAACGACTTTCCTCCTCGCCTGCCATCACCCCGAGGCCTCAATCTCCGGCTGAGGGTACCTGTGCCACCGCAAAACCGGTAACGGAGGAAACAAGGAGAGGATCAAGACGCAAGATGACAGGAGCTGCATCGGGGCGACAGCTGTCCCTCGGCACATCCATTGTTCCTGTTCAGAGAAGCAGCTTTAAGAAAGTGGTGTAAATTACAGGAACGGGATCACTGGCTTGAACAATGTCAGCACGTCCCTTCGAGGGCATTCACTCCCCCTACACCATGAAACGACAAGTTATTATTTAACAGCAGACCTCACACAGAGGAATGCTTTTCTGTATTCATGACCTCTAACAAGTATAGCAATTGTTTACTATACTCTGAGCAATCCAGCAGTAGCTATAATGTGATAATTATAGAGAAACCTTCCTAAAAATATATTTCTGATGCATCAGCAAAAACTCAGCAGGCCCCTCCAGCTGGCATTGAACATGTGAGTTAAGCCCAATTTGAGAATCAGATCGTGCACTACATGTTGTGCAGCTGTGCAAAAGCTCCAGTGAGGAGCTCTGGAGCAGATGCCTTGCAGCGACAGAGGGAAGGGCAAGAAGTAGCATCAAAGCAGACAGGGCAGGAGCCACAGGTTTTTTTCTCAATGGTTAATGACAATGGAAAACAT